>PVJA010000673.1:112952-156747 GCA_004027025.1 Myocastor coypus
AAATATTCTTCTCGACTTGATGGTTTGGGAGGAGAAATCTGCCGTTATTTTGATATGTTTTTCCTTTAAATGTGATCTATTTTTTCTCTCTAACATCTTTTCGTATGTTGTCCTTGTGCTGAATTCCTGCAATCTTGATTATTATATGTCTGGGTACAGTTTTAATTGGGTTTTTATTGTTAGGAGCTCTATATGCATAAGTTAACTGAATGTCAGATTGTTTCCCTATACTGGAGGAGTTTTTTCCTGTTACTTCTGCCCAAATACTTTATATAACATTTGTACAGATTCCTTATTTCTCTTGGTGCCTATTAGACTTATATTGTTCATCTTTGTGTCATCTTACAGCTGTTGAATTTTTATTCCTTGGATCCTAGTTGTTTTAAACAGATCTTTCCTCACCTTTTTATTGGTGGCAATAGTGCCTTCAAGGTCTGAAAGTCTATCTTCATACTCATTCAAACAGTTGTGCCAACTTGTAATGAAGTTTTTAATTTTCCACAGAGCCTCTGAATCTGCTTCATGCATTCTATTTCTTTCCTATATTGCTCATTCAGGTTTCCATCATCTTTTTTCTCCTCCATTTTTTATCACTGTCTTCTTTAGAAATACTCAGTAATTCTTTCATTATAGTTATCATTTCTTTTTACCTTAGAGATTATTTCTGATCTGATTTCTGCTATATCCTTCTGCAGTCATTTCTTTACTTCTGTTGCTATTTTTCAGAGATTTCAAGTGTGTGGCTTCCAATATCTTTTACGCTGATGTCCCCTGTGTTTGTTCTGGGTGGATTCAGGACCTAAGAATGCATTTTACTCCTTATTTTTGTCATTTTGTTTTTCACAGAGAACTCTGTATTTTGATTTCTGTGATAGCTTTTTGTGAAAGTTTAATAGTAGATAGCTCTGTCACTGTAATCAGAACCTCTCTGTGGAGAGTCTGTTCTTTAAGTATCTTTCCAGTGTCAGAGACTTTGTTTTGCGTGTGCCCCAAAATTTTGTCTTCCATATTGACAGAGAGTGAGATATGGGTTTCCATTTGACACTATCCTTTGCCTTTCAGTGTAGGGCTTTGGTGAGGTTATTACCCAAGCACCTCCAATGTTATTACACAAGGAGAACATGGTGCTTAAGGCAAATATTATTTCCTATCTAGTAGTGCAGTTAGCAATACTAATAATAGGCAGTGAAATTTAGAAATTGACAAACTTTGTAACTAATGACTTTTGTGCTTTAGAACACAGAGGCAAATATTATAGCTGTATAATATAGCAGGTCTTAAGTTGGAAATTTGTATTTAAGTTATTTCCCCTGAATTCTGTCTGGCACCTCCCTTTCATGTACCTGGAGTCTTCCAGGAAGACTAGCTCACATCAGTTATGAATTGCCACCTCCATACTGTAAAGATGCTCCCATAGGTCTTGGCATTCTTCTGGACCCCCTAGGGCCTGCAAGTATGCCTCACCTCACCAAGTCCAAACCTACAGGACTTGAACTCAACCTTCCAGTTCTGGCTTGCATCTGTGTCTGGCTGTTGTGCTCGGACCCTTCCTGCTGTGCCCCATCAAAGTGGAATCGCCCTGCTCTGCTAACTGCTGGGTTCCTCAGCTCCTCCCACATGCAGCCTACAAAAGTGGAGTCTATTTTCCAATCTTTCTTCTGTCCTTTTCCTCACCCCAGCTATTCTTTCTCACTGAACATATTCTTTGCCTTTCACAGTATCTATTGTTCCTTTCAGATATTATTTTCTCTTTCAAGTTCTTATACTAGTGAGACAAAACCATGTTTGCCCATGTGGGTCTGATTTATTTCACTTACTGGCATGGTCTCTAATTGCATCCATTTATTGCTGAACAACTTTCAATAGCTAAGCTTGGAAAGAACACAAGTGTCTCACCAAATAAATGAATTAGGACAATAATGTATGTTCACACAAAGAAATATTATTCAGGTGTAAATAAAACTAAAATCATGTGATTTGCAGGAAAATAAATGAAACTGTAGAAAGTCAAGTATTGCATATTTTCACTCAAATATAGGATCTAAAAATATAAAAATCACAGAATGCAAAATGGAGACTATTAGGAAAGGTTTAACAGACAAAGTAAAGGATGAGGAAAGGATGAAGGTATTGATGGAGAGGATGAAAATTATTAACTTATTTTGTGGACATTACAAATAAACATAAACAAAACCTACAATTTTGATGGGCATCAACTTGTTAAAAATGTGCTACTAAGGGTCTTGCCAGGTAGCTCCGTTGATTAAAACATGGTTCGGCAAAGTCTCTCAGGCACCAGGAACTGAGGTTCAATTCCCACCATAGCCTCAGCCAGCCAAAAAATAAAAATAAAAAATAAAGAGTGCTGCCACAACTTTCTGTGGTCAGTCATTCCATTTATGGAACAATCTTTACTATACTGGAGACTGTGCTTATAATATTCCACCAAAATGAATCATGCGTCAAGCTCTACAATGACTGAAATCTCACATATCAATGGACAATTTTTGAGCATCACTCATTGTGTTCTTCTCCTCTTTCCAGGCTTGTATACTGAGCCTTCATTTGTAGTTCTCCTCTATCTCTCACTCCTCTTGCTCTTTTTTCTTCTCCCCAAAAAATTTGGAATATTCCCTCAGTCTCTTAAAGTCACTACTCAGCTTTTATCTACTCAATAGGATTACTTTCAGTAAAGTAAAATATGATTGAAATGTAACATTAATATGTACCACTGGGGCCAGGGAGATAGCTCAGAAGAATAAGTGCTTGCCTGGTATAGAGCAGGGTCCTGAGTTCAATCCCTGGTACCTCAAAAAAAAAAAAGTGCCATTCCCCAGATTTATGCAATTAATATGTATCACAAACATATGCCTGTAAAAATAAAATAAAATTTCAAACTTCCAACAAAGTTATGAAGTTCAGTAGAGCTATCAAACAATGAAACTTCTGCATAGCTTGTGGACATGAAAGATGATGTGTTTGCCATGAAAAATGTAAGACAATTATTTAAAAAATTGTAAGCAGAATCTCTATATGACACATCAGTTTGAAATATATATATGTATTTAAATATATATATTTCTATATATATGTATTTCTATAGATATATATATATTTATAGACATATATTCTATTCACATATATATCTAGAGAGAGAAGGAGAGACAGACATGAGGAGAAAGAGGGAGAGAGACAGAGAGACTCCAATTGCTCTACATCCTTTTCAACATTTGGTCTCAAATGTTTGCCATTTGCTATACATACAATACAACTATTTTATGGACTTATTTATGTCTCTCTCAGATACTACTATTGATCATCTTTAGGTATGTTTGAGGAGTATATTCATATATCTTTTAGGTAACTTTTTTTCAAATTATGTCAATGTTTGTAAGCTGAGGCCTACATTTTTCTTTATGATTTACAGAAGTTTATATTAGTTATAGGTGATGATTCTTTGAGGAACACAAATCCAAATATAATTTTCTTTTCTGCTGACTGCTTTTTCCATTTTGAAGAATTTTATTTTTTTAATTCAAAATATTTATTTATTTTAAATTTAACAATGGTTATATTACATATTTTCATCATTGGATCAGTTCAGATTAATAGATATAGGTATATAAGATTGACCAAACATTTTGAAGAATTTTAATAGGCAAGGTTTGTTAATTCTGGTGTGGTAAATTTATCATTTTTGTTTTGTTTAAATTATTTTGTGTGCTTGTTTAATAAAATTCTGCTCTTAGAGATGCTTCCTTGTTTTATTCTTTGTGACCTATTGTACTTTCTTTCCTCATATATGTCTACCATTCTACTCGTAATGATGTTTCCCCTGACAAACATATAATTGGTTCTCTGCCTTTTATAAGATTTATTCTTAGAATATATTAATTTCTACTGATGGTTTGTTTCTATTATTAAACCAATATCATACTGTCATGTTAGCTTTTTATTAAAAATTCATTTTTAGTACTGTAAGTTTTCCAATTGTGTTGCTTTTATTCAAGACTATCTCAATCATTCTTTCATCTTGGCTTTTTTGCATTTCTGTATCAATTTTAAGATAAGCTCGTGAATATCTAAAAGAATACTGTTAATTTCAATTGATGTTGTATGCCAAATCTATATATCAACTTGTAGGAATTGACATCTTCCAATACCGTCTCCTAATTCATGAACATGACATGTACCTTGATTTATCAAGGTAGTCTTTAATTTTTTTAACGTATTATTACAGGGTCTACAGGGTTTCACTACACAGACTGGAGTTGTGATGATCCTTCCGTCTTCAGCCTCCCAGTCACTGGAATTACAGGCGCGGGCCACCACTCCGTCTCAGTCACCGCCTCTGTGTGCTCCCTGGGGACGTGGCCAGGACAGCAAACCGGGATAGAACCCCATACTAGCATCTGCCTAAGCAAGCGCTTGAATCTGCGGAGCTATGGGCCAGCCCTATTAAGGTAGCCTTCAGAACACGTGATTTAACTGTACACATTTGATCATAAATTTATTTTATGTATTTGACAGAGCACTTTGTTGTTTAAAATATGTCTTTGTCTCTTAAATTTTTTCTAGAATATGAATATTAGTCTTCATCTTGCTAAATTTATTGTTTTCATTCCAATGGCTTCTCTGTAAATTCTTATGGGAATTTTTCATATATTCAATTGTATTTTCCAGTAATAATAAATTATTTAAACAAAGTCATTGCTTTTCTTGTTTTAACGGTTGGTACTTGCAATTTATTGGATGTACAATAGTGAATATATCAAAGCACCTCTGCTTTTTATAAGTTATTGTAATATTAAGTCCTAGATATCTTTGTTGTTCTCTTATATTTTCATACACATAGGTCTTTAGCATTTTATTCGCCTTACCTATACCATAGCTGAGGGTAGGTATATCAGTGAGTGTTTTTAACACTGTGCTCCTTTCAGAGAAACCATACCTTATTTTTCCTTTCAGAAAATTTAGAACAAGCTGAAGAAGACTTATTGAAAACACAGAGAGAGCTTTTATAGTAATTAATTTTTAATTTAAGCTATGAATAAAACCCATTGGATTGTTGGAAAGAAAATTTTCTTCAAATCAACTCATAAAATACTTCAAAAGCTGTTTTATGCCTAATATCCCAAGAACATAGAGCACCGATTAAAAATAGCCACACATTTATTACTAAATCTGATATCAATACATTTTATTTTTATAATCACCAGTATTATTATAGCACTACTATTCTTCATAAAGTATGGGACCTAACTAGACCTCAGTAGTTTTAATATCACAAAAAGGAAGCAAGTGCTCCTAGTGCGCACTTGTGGCCTTTGCACAACCCTAAGTAGTCCCCACTACTTATCCACATCTTAAAAGATATAAAAGATAGCAGACATTTGTGGAGATTTTCCAGGAACTTCCTGGAACAGAAAGTGACTTGCATAACTTTATCATTACTTTATGCTGTCAACTCACGACTGCAGAGTCCTGGTATCTACATCTGTCATGTAGAGGCACACAAATGTCTTGTCATTCAATAATCCACTTACTCACAGCATGAAGAAAATAGATTATGGAATACTCTAAAATGTTTTAAATGAACAGCAATGGATATTCACACAGCACTTTCCAGCTTCAGAGTTATTGATCACATTATAAGTGACTGTCCTAAGATCCTATAGGATGATGGTGTGATGATATATAATAGTGACATTAATAATCACGGCTCACATTTATTGAAGACAGTCTTCTTTTATAGTATGTGTTTTTATAACAACTGTTGCCCAAAGGAAGTTTGCAAGTTGAATGATGACAGAAGAGCAGTTGTACTAGCTTATCCGACATTGGCGTTAGCTCTGGTGTAGAATGGGAAGGAAAGGCAAAGACACAAGAAAAGACAAGAGATGTACATTACAGCTCATGCAAAATTTTCCCAATATGAATAATATACATAAATGTAAAATGTTTAAAACTTCAGTAAAAATGTATATGAAAATATGCATGACATTTTCTTTTGGAGGTGAAACTTTAGAAATACTCATAAACCAATAGTAAAACTAAAAATCTGGCGAGTTGAATGTTTTTAAAATATACAACTTCTCTCGTATGAAGGATAGTAGCAAGAGAATGTAAAGGCCAGACACAGAATTGGAGAACTTTTTCCAGTTACATTTCTGATAATTAACTAGTGTCTGACATACAAATGTTTTTTAAAATTCAACAATAAGGAAACAAAGGCAGTAAAAAATAGACAAGACTGAACAGACACTTCACTGAAAATTAGCAATTAGATATAGCAAATAAAGATTTGAAAGATTCCAAACGTTGCTTGTCATTATGAAGTTTAAAATGATGATCATAATGATATCCTAATATAGACATATTAGAAGTTATAAAATCAAACAGAAAAAAATTATTGCAACATGTGGTAAGGACAAAGAGCAATAGGTACATTTTTTTCACTGATGGTTAGACTGTGAAATAATAAAGGGAGTTTGGAAGGCTTTTTAACAGTTCATTATATTATATAGCATACTAACAGGGTCTTACCATTCAACACAGAAATCATCAAGTGCCTAGATTTTTATTTAAGTGAAATAAAAGCTTACGTTCACGCAAAAGCTTATATGTGAGTGGCCAGAGCTGTTTCATTTAACATTGCTTCAAACTGGACAGCTAAGCTGAGGTTCCCAGCTGAACAGATAAACAAACTGTGTTAGATCCATGAAATATGTTATTATTTAGTGTCAGAAAGATCTCACTATGGATTCATGTAAAAACATAGATACATCTTAATTTAAATACATTTTGCTAAATAGGAAAAGTAAATTCTAAAAGTCATACTACATCTGGAGAAAGCAAACCTGTCAGGGCAGAAAAAGATCTATGGCTCTCAGGGCCTGGGAAGAAGGGAAAAGTTGACATGGGGTTCACAGTTGAAATTTTAGAGTTATTCTCCATGGTCTTTGGGGGTAGAATAGTATGCATTTGCCAAACCTATATAATTATATATCATAAAGCATGAACATTAACATATGCACATAAAAAAATTGAACAGGATGATGGGGAGGGAGTCCCAAGGTAGAATATGGAGAGCAACAATAAAATTGGCTCTCTTACAAATATATGGAGTGACTAAGCCGTAGAAGCTGTTACAAAATACAACTGACCCAAATATGTGGGAATCAACAATGTAAACATATACACAAAGCTTCTACAGCATAGCTGTGGTAGTCCTGGTGGGTCAGCTAAGACCTCCACAGACGCAGTACAGGGTGAGTTGGAGGGAAGCCGCAGCCTCGCAGCTGCAGGAAGTAGGTGCATTTTCTGAGCCACCCAGGTGTACCCAAGCCCGTCCACCTTAGCCTACCGGCCCAGCTCCTAGCGCATTCAGCTCAAGTGTAACTAACATGTACTTTTCTCAAACTATCTTCTGGAATGTTCTAAGAATGCCTTTGTTCTCTTCATGTACTTAAGCCAGAGAATCCTTTTAATAAACACAGAGGTCACCAACCCTCCCCTTGTGTCATGAGTCTTGTTTCCTAATGTGACACAAGTCATCAGAGATCAGCCCCAATATTAATAATTGAAGACCTACCTAAATAACTTAGAGAATCAGTGCTTGGAGCTGGGCTTATAGTTGTAACCCTCAGTATAAAAGATAAATAAATAAATAAATAAATAAATAAAAAATAAATCACAAGTTTAAGTTCAGCTTGAGAAACTTAGTAACTTGGCAAGAACCTATCTCAAAGTAAAAAATTTAAAAAGGGACTAGGCATGTAGTTCAGTGAAAAGGCCTAGGATACAGTTTTCAATGTTGAAAAAAAAATAAAATAAAATATAAAAAAAACAAGTGTTTTAATTAAAACACTGTTTAGCTGGAAACTTTAAAATTAAGAAAAAGAAAGAAACCTAGACATAAACATCACATACTAGTCAGTATATCTAACTATACCTAATCCACACGGATACCAACAAGTGGGGCAAGAAATAACTGAGGAGTGGGGAAGGTCCCTTGGGAAAGAAGCTACATAAGATGCAGAGTTCAATTTCCTTCTCCCATCAGGGAGATGGCTCAGTAATCTAAAGCACCTGCTTGGGAAAGCTTAGGCGGCTGCAGGGACCATGGTTCGATCCCCGGCACCACATACTGCACCAGCCCTGCCCTCAGGGCAGGCTGAGCCAGCCATAAAAATAAATAAATAAACAAACAAACTAAAGTTCTGAAACAAGAAAAAAAAAAATTTCCTTCTCCCCTCGTGTATGAACAGTGCTTCAAGGCTACCTGGAAAAGACAGAGTATGTGCAGGCCCCACTGGAGAAGTGGCAGACAATAGCTTGGTGTGGAGCCCTAGTGCCCCCCTGATGAGAGGATACCATGCCTTATGATGTTATTCCAAAGATTCCAAAGATGTTATTCCAGAATCCAAAGCCAGCATCTGATCACCTGAAAATGTCAACTGCAAAACACTCTACAAGACACTTTACTAGTGAGCTCAAAAATTTCAAGGTTATGACAAACTAAATAAGATGGCAATGCTTTCATAGACCGAAGATTTTGATGAAGAAGCGATGAAGATAAAAGGCAGAACGGTACCCTGGCTTGGCTCCCTAAATAGAAAAGGAGCATAGTGTAAATAGTGAAGCCTCAATAAAGTATGGAGCTCAGACCACAGCAGAGTTCCAGTGTTCGTGTCTTCAGTGTATCAAATACGCCAGGCCAACATAAGCTTCCAACAGTAGGGGAAACTGGCCAGTGAGCACTCTTTCTGTTGCTTCATTACTTTAATTTCAGTTAAGATGTAGGGACTGCAGTTATGGCATACATTGTGATTCTGCACTCAGTGTTTACAAGGTACATGGATGAAACCAGAGGAAATACCGTAGGACTTTCATCTCCCTGTCATTTCTTTATGTTTGGAATCTTCAAGCTCCTCACTTTCTGTTAGACAAAATATATTTAGATGATTGTCCACTATAGTCATTGTACGGTGCTGGAAAAATACAAAACTAATCTCTGTATTTTTGTCTTGTCTTACTTCCTCAACCTTTCCTTTGCTGATTCTAATTCTATGCTCTTCTACTTTGACATCAGTTTTATATGAATTCTCTCACCGTCTATATGATTTTACTTTTTAATTAAATTTTATTTTGAAAAGGAAAAGCACAAGCAAGAACAAAAAAATTGGAAACAAAGAAACAGAGTAACATGCAACAATACATATGTTACAGATTTTCAAAACAAGAATAGCTGGTCAACAATTGTTGATGTATTATCTATTTTTGGTGTCAAATCTGTTGCTCAGATTAACAGATAGCATAATTTTCTTACAAATGTAAAATCCCCCTGAAAAAGTCTATTTGTGAATACTTTGAAGATAGGGTTAGTTTTTATAAGAAATTTAAGAAAAGTTTAATGATTTTAACATGTGATGTTAATATAATTTTTCTTTTGTCTTTCAAGTGTTTTCTCAGAAAGCTTAAAAATGTAAAACTTTTATTTTTGTTAAGTTTTGTGTCTAATGCAAACACAAATCTTATGGATTTCTTGCCCCAGCTAAAATACACTGTGTAAAAGTTTTATGTCATCCTTTTATGATGTACCTGGATATAAATATTAAACGATATGTACATGTATCAAAAAGTCATGTACCCCAAACATGTCCAATTTTGTGTTTTAATTAAAAAGAAAGCAAAATTTAAATGTCAAAAATCTTGCTCAGAAAACAAGAAAAGGAGTTGTTTAAAAACATAACATCATGCCAAAAGCTTGTAACTTCCTGTTTCTCTGCATAAATGATTTCTCTCTAACACTCTGATCCTAATGCTTTCAAAGACAGCCAGCAACCAAGGAAGGTCAAAGTCAATTTAAAAAAAAAAAATCTTCTAGTTCCCATCTCACTGTACAAAAATTCTTGAATGTGGACAGCACTAATTAAGGCCACTAATGAAAATGCATCCAGGTTAATCAACTATCACTAGAAAGGAAAAAAGGTTTCAGAAACACTACTAGGGAAATAAACTAATCAACCTGAAAATACACTTTTGGCAAAGGAAATTAATTTCCTGTTATCAAACTACATATTAAAGAGAAGCAGCTCATGCACAAGTAGAAAGACAAAGGCTTTGTGAATTTTTAGTTGGAGAGATTTCTCCCAGAGGAATCACCCTCAGTGACCAAGCTATAGTGTGGCTGACTAACAGGCATTGTGGCTGTTCACCCTCTTCTGTCTCCGTCTTCTTGACACCCCTTTTGTGCTTCCTGCGATCACCTCTTAGATAAGTTTCCTGCGCTCAGGTCCTCTTTGTTGTGGAGACATCACTGTGCCATCAATAGAAAACCCAGGTATGTACAGTGATAGTAAAACTCAGCTAACTTTGCTTTTATGTTAAGATTTACACATACTGATGTCATGTAGTGACACTTTTGTTAATAACTGTAATGGTGCATTTTTCAGAGAAAGATAGCACATATTTTACTTAGCAACTCTGATAGCTGAAAATACTTAAATTTTTAGACATCTGATGGGTGAACCTCCCACCCCAGGCTCCAAAATGTCAGAGACAAACCTGTCAACAGCAAACCTTGTGTCACAGCCAGCTCCTGCCTAAGATAAGCCGCTTCATCAGATGCAGTGAGGAGGTACCATGAGGTCTCTCTAAGTTACCGCATGGACTTCTATAAAACATATTTAACTGTAGGTTTTATTGGGGGCACAAAATTAGAAGTCTTACTCTGGCAATCAAAACAGCCGTGAGGTATCTTACTGGGCCATTCTCCCAGGGGTGGATGGCAACAGGTCAGCGCTCTGCTCTGTCTCCCAGCAAAGCCACCTCCAAGCGCCATCTGTCTCTCTAGTAGGGGTTCCCTGTCTCCCGCCAAGCAGGTGTTGGAGGTGCCTTTTGAGGAGGTAGTGAAGATTGGGCATTGTGAGGAGAGGCTTCACAAAAGCACATTGCTTTTAGACTGCTGGCTCTTTAGAAGGAAAACAGGCATTCCACTGTAGAAGTACACTTTCCGTTTACCATTTTCTGTTTCTAAAGCTCATTATTCTTTATTGGCTATGATGAGTAGTGAGTTTTGGTTGGGAAGATTCGTACATGTACCTGCTATGCGGCGATCACCTCTCCAGGGCCCACATTACCTTGTCCTGCTAGTTTCACACTGCAGGGTGGGATCAATGCATAAACTGCTTTACTCATATCAGCATAAACTTATGAATACTTTTGTTATTATTATATTCAAGTTATGACTCTTGACTTACTGGAATGCCCTAACTGTGTGAGGCTTATTAAGTAGAATCTCATCAAGCCAGCTGTGGTATCATTGTGACTTATTTCCATTAGTTTTTAGAAAATCCATGTGCATTTTTTTTTTTCTCTACGAACTAGGCTAAGCTGATCCTGGATTTTTCTGACCCTAACCCTGGAATCAAGCATTCTTCAGGAATCCAAGTTCTGTTCAGTGGAAAAGAGCACTCAGAAATGGTAAATTTAAATAGTGTAACGCAGTTTTTTAAGGATTTCATTTTTAGCTATGTATTAGTGCTGCAACCAAGCAGTACTTGGCAATTCACTTAAACAGAAAAGTGTGTATTTAGCTTTCAGTTCTGAAGGTTGTGGTCTGTCTTAGTTACTCTTCTTTCATTGCTGGGATAAATACCCAACATCCAAAATAAAGGAAGGAAAGGTTTATTTAGCTCACGGTTACTATATGTTTCAGTCCATATTCGGCTGGCTCCAAGGCAGAGAGGCACATGGCAGAGAGCAGCAGTTCATGGCAGCAGAACAGCAACAATGGAGACAGAGGCAACAGAACAAGCAGGGGAGCAGAGAGCAACAGCACGAGTCTGTCTCTCTGTCTCTCCTTATGTTACATTCAGGTTCTCTGCCTCAACCTATCCACCTTAGGTGCCTCAGCCTATCTGCCTTAGGCTACACCCATAATCCCAGAAGTACTCAGACCCATAATCCCATCAGTACTAAAACACATAATCCCACTGGATCATGAGTCAAGTCTACAACTCTAGAAGTCCCCACCCATTGATTGCATGAGTCTTTGGGGGACAACTAGACATAAACCATAACATGGCCCAAGATTAGGAAGGCCCTTACTTCCAGTCGGTGGTGAGGGTACCAAATTGCATCAGGGAGAACTGTATGTCAGAACAATGTGCTGCTCTCATGAATTAGAAATGCAGAGTGACTCAAAGTTAAAGTCCCATAAGCCCCTCAAAGGCACGGGGTGGGCCTAAGGGCCTTCCACCAGGGTGTCACTGCTAAAGGTTCCACCATCTCCCGCAAGAAGGGAGCAAACCCTTAATACAGTGGGCTCAGGGGTTCCGTCAATAGCTAAACTATTACAGACAACAGTTGCGATAATTACTCAGGCAAGAATCTTTGACTAATGCTAAAACTGGTAAGTGAAAAGCTTAATGAGGACACAATATTTAAATGTAGTTTCAAAGCATCTCCTACAAAACATTTATTAATTACAAAGAAAAATGACAAACTTTAAAGTAGAGAAACTTGGTAGATACCATCTTAACTAAACAATCAAAGTTAGTATCAGCATTACTGGGTCAAAATGACACTGTGTGAATCCTGTTATAGTGGGCTAAAGATAATGTTACTTATACAATATTCTTACAAAAAATACATAGTGCAGGCCTAATAATGAGAAATCACTGGACAAATCCAATTATGCAAAATTGCTGATGTGCACTTCACAATATGTCGAGGTCCTGGAAGACAAAGGAAACCAAAGAATCAGTTTCAGAGTAAGAAACTCTGAAAAGTAGGTAAGACAGAGCAACTTAAATTCAATTCTTTCAATTCATTACTAGATCTTGGGTCATATTTTTTTTCCATAAGAACAATACAATGGTTGAATTTTTTCAGTTAAAAATAAGTTGTTAGTATTTTCTTGGGGCAATTTTACCATTGTCATAATTGTTCCCTGAGTACATAACGGAATGGGTTTTTTTCTTAGCTAGGACATGCTGAGGCGCTTTGTGATAAAGGAGATTGGGTCTCCTTTCCATTCTCTAATGGTTTAGAAAAACAGAATACATGTTCTTGTTTATGTGCATGTACGCACACAGGCAGGGGTAGAATAGGGACAGAGAGAAGGTAGCAGTGCAAATACAAATGTCAACAACTGAGATTTCTGAGTGAATGTTACAAGGCAATGTTTTGCACTACACTTGCAACTTTTCTCTAACTTTTTTGGATTGCAAAATAAACCACAAAAACGAAACCATGTCCTTGAGTGTGGAGACTTCAATCTGTGCCAAAAGCCCCCTGGAGGTCTAGAGGAACCAGCCTGCCAGGAAGGCTGGAGAACAGGCATAGTTCATTCAGATACCTCAGGGGCAGATCAGGCCCAGAGGAAAGTGGGCAAAGCAGGCCTGCAGTTGTGTAAGAGAGCATTTCACGCTCACCACACATGGAAAAGAACGAGCCAGAGGGCACTGGCACTTGCACCCCTCCAACTCCCCACTGCCCCTCCCACCCCACCTCCAGCCCCTGCTAAATGCTATGCCTTTCCCCATTAAACTAAGCTCCTTCCTTGGAATTTGGTTTCCAGGTTTTCTAGGTTCTAGTTCCCGTATATTGAAATGAATCTGGATGAAATGTTCATATAAAAAATAAAACCATCTTCTAGAATCATTTCTTACAAGGTGAGCTGGGAGTTATGGATTGATAATAATGTCCCATAATTTGTTCACATTTTATAAGCCACTCTTAGCTCACCTAACTTCGTAAGAGTCTGACAAATCCAGGATAGTTAGCAGCTAGGCCTTTGCTCTAAGAATTTATCTAGGGACGAAGACAAGGCCTGACCAGAATGTGCTCAAGTTAATAAGCTATTCTTATAATGCTCTGAAGGAAACTTTTTTCAAAATATAATTCAAAGGCTAATAGCCTGTAAACATGCTTTTGGCACAGAAACTTAATTTCCTGTTCTAAAGAGAAGCAGCTTCTTTGGGCAAAGAAACCAAAAATGGATTCCTTTCTTTCTTTCTTTCTTTCTTTCTTTCTTTCTTTCTTTCTTTCTTTCTTTCTTTCTTTCCTTCCTTCCTTCCTTCCTTCTTTTCCTTTCTTTCTTTCTTTTTCAGCTCAGCATACACCTTGCTTCTAAAACTATCAGTGGTATTTCCTACTAACAATCAAGATTCCAACTGTCACAGTGGTTAGTGATATCGAATGAATCCAGGGAGCTTGGTGCAACTTTTGATGGCAGGGCAGGGGAAGCAATTAAACCACTGTTCTGGTGTATTCGCAGTTTAATTCCTTTCAGTTTTAGCTGTAGGGTTTCTGCATTCAGGCACACAAGTTTCTCCCTTCATCATTACTCTGATAGAAGAAAACAGCTCTGAAAGATTCCAAGCTGTGGAAAAGATCTTTAAGTTAGCGCACAAGAATATACCCAGGGACCCTCGGTAATGGCCCTTCCCTGGAGAGAGGGAATTCCCACTCTTGCTGAATTGCAAATTCCCCCCAGACCAGCCTGAGCACAAAGCTCCTGAGGAGCTCCGAGAAAATAGCCACCTTATAATATTTTCTCTTGAACGCATTTACTTAGGGCCACTTTGCTATTTCATTCTCCTCCATCATCTAACTCTATTCCTATAAGTGCTGCATTTTCCTCATCTCCTTTTTTTTCTTTTCTGTCTTGTCTCCTAGACTTATTCCTCTAACTGTGAAATTCACTTTTCACCTTGAAAAAACACCAAAATAGCACCATCTCATTCTGTGTGTGTTTTCACATCAGCTACAATAAAAGGATTGATATGAACAGTTATATCTTATGAGATAATTCATTAACAGCGCTATCTGAATTATTCAGGTATTACTATTAACTGCATTACTGGTGGCTATCATTTGAAAACAGAAGCGTGACATTAAGATGCATCTGCTATTTAAAAAAAGTCATTCTCTATTTAAAGATGGCAACTATGCCCTCCTTTCAGCGGATCTGAGTTAAAGCATATTCTCTGTATACAGTGGCTTCATTCATGTTTTACAATATAAAATAGGCCTCCAGGAAGAGGCCTTTCAGGCCTTTTCAGATTTCCTAACATATAGGAGTCATAATTGCTCTGATAGTATTCTTCGGAGGGTTCCTAGCCAGGGGGAGGACCTAAAAGGTAGTGGTCATTTTGGAACAATATTATTTCCCTTTCCCAAAGATACTTAACAATATCTAGAGTTACTTTTTACTATCAAGTCTGGAGGTGGCTTTCTATTAGCTTCTAGTGGATAGAGGTCAGTACGCTGCCTACATATCCTCAAAGCACATCACAGACCCCTTCAACAAAGAGCTAACTACTTAATAGCTTACCTTGACCATCACCCAGGTAGCACATTTGTTTTTGTACTGACAATCCCCAATGTCAACAATTTTATGTGTGATTTTATGTTGTCAGTGTTGACCAATGTCTAAGGAGCTATTCTGTAATCAAAAAGTGAAAAGAAAAAAATATTATAAAATATTTATGCACCTTGTAGACCAAAGAATAGGGAACTCACCTGTTATTGATTCAAAACATGGGGGTTGAGGACTGGGGAGATAGCTCAGTAGAATAAGCACTTGCCTGACAAATGCAAGGGTCTAAGTTCAATCCCCAGTTCCAGAAAAAAAAATGGGGTTCCAAAAAGTTATTTACAATGTAGAATATATCTCATAGATCAAATAATTAAAAATGTATGTTAATGAGATGCCAATCAGGACATCCATCAACAACACCTTCGCTATTATGATTAGCAGGGAGACATTTATTGAAGTTATATGAACCACAGATGAAAAACAAAGCCCAACACAGCAGTGTAAAGTGTGCTGTTTATAGAAAGACAATAATACAAAAAGAATTGAAAGGAGATTAGATACAACTGTCCAGACTATAGTATTGCATTATGTATTGAATATTTCAAGAATCTCAGACACAGAAAAATTATTGAATTAATTATTAAGTAAATTTGATAAAGTTGCTAGTGTTGTACTTACTATTATATTTATCTTGCATAAATTAATAAAAACACTATTTTTGTTATCCTGCATTGAAATAATTGGGAATTACCTACCCCCAAATGTCACTACTGTCGGTTAGACACCCTTACTATCCAGAACGTTAAGCTGGTGAGATCAATGAAATTCATTGGAAATGTAGAATCAAAACATTGCACATTGAAGTACATATAGCTAGATGTTATAAATCTAACCATTTATTTCAAACAAGAATTGAAAACAAAGGTGGATACGCCAGCTCTTTGTACCTGCTACACTACAAGCATTAACGCTTACATAAAGCACATGTATTCCCCAGGTCACTGAAGTCACATTCTCAAAGTTTTATGACCTTTCCTCTGAAGAAGTGGGTCACTCTCTGAGACTATTCTGTAGCAACACAGTGGCCTCTTGGGATGTGCCTGTAACAAAACCTCAGCATATCATTGTTGGTTAAAAGATGTTAAGGGAAACATCCAATAATAGAAACTATTCTCACAAGCAAACTCTTAGGAAGACTTTTCTTTTGCAGATGTAGACAATTTGCTTCTATTTTCTGTTCAATGCTTCCCTTCTAGTTTCTAAAGCTATAAGGGAATAGTTCACATTTCTACAGAAACTGACATGACCATTATAGAGTATTATTCTGTGCCACACTCCAGGTATTCTGCTGGCTGTTGCCCAGCTACCTCACAGACTGTAGCATTCAGACCAGCAATGTGGCCCGCAAGCCTGAGCATGTTTTTATTTGTATTCATTTGAATAAGATTCAACTATTGTCACTTCCATTAATTAATATGAAACTCATTAGCCTTAGCATCATGATCATAAATGTTCCCTGTCTAATACAGCCAGACAGTGTGCCATGTCACTGCAGCCCTCATTTCTAATCCTAGTTGATGACTTGGAGATAAAGAAACCAGTACCAGGCTCTTAGGGCAGGATCCAGTCTCCAGAACACGCTGTCCAAATCTGTACCTCTTGATATTCCTTCTGGCCTTTCTGGGGATGCTTACTCTATAGAAATCTTACAGTGTCATTGATGGTGTTATTTAATTAATATGAGAGAAGCAGTTCAAACTTCAAGGTATATGTCAAGAATATCCTTCTTTACTACATGTTTTCATGATTTGATAGTTAAAATAGGATGCAAGATATAACTTGACCTTTTGTTGTAAAGCAAAAGGACAAATCGTCCCACTACTTAGGAAGGACATTAAGACAATGAATAACTTGCCTCTGCTCTGTCATGAGCACTCTGCCCTATCTAAGTATCTAAGTCTCCTTCAGAGAAGTAATCAAAACTTTTCATAGTAGAAAACTGTTCATCTCTTAGCACAGTCATTGTTCAGGCTTGGAGATGTACAAATCCAGAGGCAGGTGCAGCTCTCTTGGCATAACCAGAAACTCAGCTCTAAATCTTACCCTTTCTATTCCTCTATTCACCAGCTCACATCTCGGTACTTTCAAGGAACTGAACTGCAGGAAGCACAGCCTCAGAGATATGAGGCATTTTTCCACAATTACATGAGAAATATTTACCAGATCCATAGATCTACAGTCCTAAAACTTCTCAGTAGATCATCTGGATGTCAATAAAATCTCCCCAAAATGGAATCACTTTGGCGCATCTGCCATATCTAGGTGGCCCCAATGACCAATTACAGCACTAACAAACAACTAGTTAATACTCTGCTTTTTCCTTAATAATTCCCTCATTATCTCTTCCAAAGCCAATGGAGTGAATGAAAGAAAGAAAGAAAGAAAGAAAGAAAGAAAGCTATGAAGAGTGATTCAAGAAAACATTCTGACCTTTCTCTACCCTCTAGGATTCCATAACTGGATCTAGCCCACAAAAAAAAAAAGCAAGAAGATTTATCTGGACACACATTTGAGAGACTTGATTAATATTGTTGACTGGACTGGAGCTGTGTGATTATTGGATCAGACAAGAGTTTTAATCCCCAAACAAGGTCCCATTTGTTTATCACCTAAGTACTAAGAGCTGCCAAAGGGTTCATCCAAAGGCAAAGAAAGACCTAATCCCCAGAGAGTGCTCAATGGGATGGAAGGCACACTGTGAAGAGAAAACCACATGACTCTGCTTGATGCTTTCACTTCACAGAGCCCAACGTATTCAAAGAACCAGTTACACCTTGATTTCATTTGTGGTGGGGCTCCTGCTATCCCTAAGTGAAAGCACACTCCCTTCTTTATTTGCTT
Source organism: Myocastor coypus (assembly GCA_004027025.1). Taxonomy (NCBI): domain Eukaryota; kingdom Metazoa; phylum Chordata; class Mammalia; order Rodentia; family Myocastoridae; genus Myocastor; species Myocastor coypus. The sequence goes on from PVJA010000673.1 coordinate 131,185, forward strand.
TCAACTATCAATACCTCCTCAAAAACCTTTCAAAAGAAAGATGTTCAACTGTCATTATAATATATGGAGAATGACATCTCCATGGACTAAGTGGGTATAAAGTACATGAGTATAGAATTATTATGCTAAATATTGTCTACACATCCAATCTGATTTGGCCATAATTATTTTTGAAATTAGTCTTTCTGTAAACTAATAGCTCACCTATCCAAACCTAATCATGGTACAGCAAGGAGGATGGAGTCTGACTAATAAAAGAGAGTGTTCAAAGAACACAGAATAAGATGATTGCCCTAGAACTAAAGCTGCCTCTTCAAATAATTTTGCTAGTGACTTTCTCTGCCCTTCTACAGTATTTGCATTCATTATTTTTTTCTTCTTCTTCAGAAGAGTCTGTGCTGGGGACTGGGAGAAAGCTGAATAAAGAATAATTCTCATGCCTTGCTGCAGAAGAAAATATATGTATACACACTTGTGTGTTTCCTTGCTCATGGCTTTGACAACTGACGTTTTCCATGCATGGAAATACAGATGTATTAGAAACACAATGCTAAGTGAATGCCCTCCATGCAAATCTCACAAGCATTTGTGCCTGGCACTCCATCACTAGAGCAGCACAGTGCATGTGGCTGCATGTGGAACATGGTACATAATGTGCACATAGATAAGTACCGCGCTGGGTCCTCTATAAACCTTGCCAAATTCGACATCCTTAGTGCCAAGATGATAGGTATTGCCAATATCTTTTTCACCCTGGAAAATGATAGGCTATTTTTTTCTTATGAAAGAAGGGAATCATAAGCAGAATTGTAAGCACCTGCCTCCCATTCTTGGCCTGCCTCTTGCCTCGAGAGCTACTTTGCTTAGCCTAGGATGCCTGTGGGCACTTCAAGGACCAGGGGCTCAGTGGACATTATAATATCCATCTTACCTGCTGTTTTTGGAAAAATTAAAAATTCAACCCACTTAGAGGAGAAATTATTTCCTTCAAATAATTGAACATCTGGGGATTGTAGCGGGGCATTTGGTACCTTTAACATCTTCAAATAGAATGCCTTCTCCAGGTTCATTACTGAAATAATATGCACAGCAATTTATATAGTGATAACAGAATAGCTATTATGTTTGAAGACAGAATCCCTGCTTGGATAAATAAACAAACCTAAGTTAAGTGCAATGTCAGTCTTCCTACTGTTTAATACTGTAAGCCTTGATCTCCTGGACATCTTTAAATTTTCATGTATTTGGACCAGGGCCATTTTGTTCAGGTAGCCCTGTTAAAAAGGGATTTGCAGGTCTTTGCAGTGTTACAGCCCTGCCAAGGTAAAATAACTCAAGACAAGGTCAATGTCTAGGACTCTCTTGTATTAAATCAGCAAGTAAGCTTATATGCATTGCAGATTCCTTGCCCAGGAGATCTCTTGTCTAAAGCAATCTGCTGAAAGGTGATAGGGTTGAAGCATGGGTAGACAACATGCATATGGCAGAGAGTACAATATTCTACGTGGCATCAACCGTATCCCTTTGGGTCAACATAGGAACAGTATTGGTAAATCAATAGTTTAATCCATCTGAGTCAAGACTACTATCAAAATTCTGTCTTACTGAGAAGAATTCTACTAAACAAAATTCTTTGCTGGCTTAGTTGGCAGGAGCCATCTTGCATCATATGGTGCGTCCTACTCATGCTAAAACAGGAAGCCATGGCCACATTCTCCTTGTATCTCTGCACTGACAGAAGGTTTGCTAAACAGACCAAGTGTTTCCCTTATGCTTAGGCACATGGCTAATAAGCAAATTCTGACAAATTGAATTGTAATTATGGAAGATTTGGAGAGTAGAGACATTACACAAATATTAAATCATAATTGGAATGACTAAATCATAAGTCACATTCAGAGGTTTCATAAAGTCTATAGTGGTTTAACTACAATGCAAAAAAGCAATGTCTATATAATAATTGGCTTCCTATAGAGAGGGGAGGACTTCTTTAAAGTCTGTGCTGAAACGGAGCTGGTTTTATTTTTAAAAATGAGAAACAAAGAGATGGAGAAATCTCTATGCTGCCTGATTCTGAAATATGCTACTAATGTGTTTTTAAAAAGTAAGAGGAGGGAATCTGGGAGATAGCTGCATGGCACAAGCACCTGCCTGGCAAGTGCCATGTCGTGAGTTTGAACCCCAGTCCCAATAAATAAATAAATAAATAAATAAATAAATAAATAAATTTTTAAGGTAAGAGGGAGAATAAAACATTGGTTTGACATATTGGAAATCTTTCCTGGACTTCTGTGTTCTTTAAGATGTTAAAGACAATGCATGTAAATTAACAAAGAACATACTCCAGGCTGCTTACAAGCCCAAAGGCCAAGACTCCACCTCAAACTTCTCAGGAGGAGGATGTCCTCACATCTCCATATATCTTGCAGTCTCTCTGCTGAGGATTTGGACGTAGAATAATTGCTAAAAGCTGTGATTTTCAACCCCCCTCCAAGATGCAATTCTATAGAGAGCAAAGTAGTCAGTCACCCCCAGAAATCAATGGTCAAGTTACATGTTTCCTGCTCATCCTGACAATGTATACCAAAGGATACTTTTCAACAGGCACAAAGGAAAGCTCCCAAGGACACTGGGAAGCTAAAGGCACTCATAGTTGTCCAGGGATAATGCTCTTGTCCCCTGGATCAGGAGACAGATTTGCTGAAGGTCATTTAATTCCAGAATCAAAAGGGTGAGCCAGGGATATAGCTCAGCAGCCAATGTCTACCAGGAAACAAAAAGTCTTGAGTTCAATTTCCTGTACCATAAAAGAAAAGAAAAATAGCAAGACTCAAAAGATGATTTTGCTTTGTAAGGATATATACATATGTGTATATCTGTAACTATCTATCTGCATCTAGATAGATAGATAGATAGATAGAAAATTAACATTAATTTTCAAAGATGAATATTAGATACATAAGCCTGAATACCAGCTAAGGTAACAGTCCATTAAGAACGCAACTACCATGTTAATTAGCAAGAGATCTTACTAGTTTGAAGAATATTGGTGGGTGAGGAGTATGGAAACAAAGGAAACTCTTTGCTATGATCTGGATTTGGCACGTCTTCCAAAACTCTTGTGCTAAAGGCTTGAGTGCTGCTGGGCTTTCAGGAAGTGATTTGATCATAAGGGTTCTAACCTCATCAGGAAATTAATCCACTGATAACATCATCATAGGACGGTAATACTGAGAGCGATGAAAATAGGATGAGGGTTGAGTTGAAGTGTGGTTCACAGAGGCATAACCTTGGGGTTACAGCTGGTCCATAGCTCCTTCCTCGCTGGCTCATTCCCTCTGTTCTGCTTCTTCGCTGCCACTAGATGGGGTCTTTTTTCCTGGCATCTTTCTACCCTGATGTTTTGGCCTTGCCACAAACCTAGAAGCAACAGAGCCAGCTCACCCTGGATCAAAGCGGTGAGACAAAATAAGTCTTTCTTCCTTTAGGTTGTCTTTCTGAAGTATTTTTTCACATGATGAAATGTGAACTGACATAAGTTTTAGCTAAGATACGCTATACTTGATGCTACACGAAGTAGACTTCCTACTCATGCCAAGTTCTATGTCTTGGGCTAAATAGACTAAGTGTTTTTAGCATCTTATAACATGTGTATATGGTTGTATTGATGGGGTCTTTCTCTAAACTGCCTGCTTTGCTACAGTGAGTTAAACCGAAGAGGACTTGAGGAGAAAAAAAGAAAGGAAACAAGTGAAAACTTCTCAAATGTCCTTGGATGACAGAGACCCATCTTGGTGACTGCCAGGAAGTTGACTGCATAGGGTCCTTCTGAGAGTATGTTTTATCAACAGCTGGAAAGAGTTGTTGCCTTCAGAAAACACTGCTTATGCCCACAGGTAGGTAGAGACATTTTACCGAGCAATCCATGGCCTTCATTTGAATAATTGTGCCCTAGCGAGATCTCTACAGACAACATGAGAGTCAGACTGAATTTCTTTTTCAAGTATGATTGGGGTTATGACCTTCAACTACATGTATCCTGGGGCAGACCTAGACTCATTGTTCAGGAACTACATATAAAAGAGATCCATTGGTAAGAAATAATTCGATATTTCCAAATTTTATCTCCTGAAATACACCTTAGAATAGAGCTCTAGTGTCAGATAGTACAGCAGTGAGCACCTGTCTTTCCCGTGTTCAGCCTGGTTTCTTCTGCATCATTCTGCATCCTGAGTTCAGATTTGATCAGTCTAGCAGAGTCACTTAGCCCTAATCTCTAGGAATTCTAAAACATTATCACTCGATTTAATATCTCTAATAAAGCTAAATGACCATTATCCTCCAGGGTCATAGGTACTAAAGCAAACAGAAAAATGAATAATGATTCACCAATTTAGTAATCAAACTCATGCATGGAGTGCTTTCTGTTTTACAGGCCCCTTCATCAACATTATTATATTTATCATCTTTTCCATTGCTAGATCAGAATACCTGGCACCCACAATCTTAAAGAGGAGGGATTTATTTTGAGTCATGGTTTCAACACATGTTAGCGGGGCCCAAAGTCCTGGCAGAGAGAAGCTTCTGGCCTCATGACGTCCAGGAGGTAGAGAGGGGAAAGAGAAACTGGGGAGGTTGACGCACCCTCTGAAGGCCCACCCCAGTGCCCACCTGCACCAACGAGGCCTCACCTCCTAACAGCGATTCCCCCATGACTCATCAGGGGATTCATCCGCTCTCACTACAGTGCCAGCATGAACGAATCACCTTCCCAAAGCTCCACCTTTGTCTGTTAGATGGGCTTGGGGCCAGCGATTGGGTCAGAAGGGCTATAGCTTCATCACAGCGGTGCCGTGATAAGATCAGAACATTACAACATCATTGAGAGGCGATGAAAGGGAGTTGGGTGGGCCTTGCGGGCACCATTAAACCCATAATACTTATGGGAGCACCTTTTTAGTTTTGAATCACATGGTATTCGATCTGTAGTAAAACCCTAGGAGGGGAAAACTCTAGGAGGTGCCTATTACTATCTCTGCGTTTTGAATAAAGATACCAAAGTATGCATGATGAGTCAAGAAAGTTGACAGAAACCTGGGGACTTGTTCAGCTCTTCCTCAGCTGTCTCACAATTGGGATCTGTAGTTTGTTTATGTAATTTGGTCCTGTGGCATGTCTTCAGCAAATATATGGCTGTAAACTGAATGTTTTCTGGTGAAACGATGGTCACTCTGGATTATCAAGCTTCCCTCTCTCCTCATTCATTATGAGCTCAGATGATACAGGCAAATCCATTTTATTAATGCCCTAAGCAAGACATAATTATGATAATGAAATATCATTGGAGCAAAATTATCCACAGAGTATGAGAGCTGCTCCAACATTTACACTGGGAGCAGCTGCAGAAAAGATGGCATCCCTTCTGTGAGAATAGAGCCCTGTCGCTAATACATTTCTCATTAGTATCTGGGAACAGTGATTCATTCATGGCTCTCTCAGTAAGCAATTCTTCTTTTAAAGTACCACTCTAAGGGCTCATTCCTGCAATTGAGGTCATCCAGTCCAGCCACCAAAGAACTACCGTAGACTTCATAAGTGCACACACTAAAGAGAAAGCCTAGGGACTACAGATGCAGTAAGGAAGGTCCTGCGCATGTCCTTAGGCTCGAGGAACAAGTGCCCCACGAAGAGATGCTGGCGCTCAGACAGAAAGGACCAAGTACAGTGACTGCGGCCTGGTGTGGGCGAGTGAATAGTTGAACATTTTTCACCTTGGCCAATACTCTGTATCCTGCATATTTCTGCTTTGGCTGTTCTCCAGCTTTTTCCAACATTTTTTTTTTCCTGTTACAAACCAGAAAAGTCAAGTTCAGAGAATCTGAGACACTCATCCAAGGTCACTTAACTAATAAACGAGATCCAGGAACTAAAACCAAGTCTATATGACCACTACGGTTGCAGAGCAGAAAGAGCATCTGGCTAGAATTAAAGCAACAGGAATTCTGTTCTGTCACCGAATCCCTGTGCAACCTTCCACAGGTCATTGCACAGCTATGCTCTGCTTCCCTTATCTGCAAAATGAGGGGATTGAAGCCAGATGACCTCCACAGTTTCTCAAGTTTGCAGTCTGAGCCACTTAACTCCCTCCTGCTCAAGAAACTTAAGTTCAAGAAAGTCTGTCACACAGCTAAATAGCAGGGAAAATATTCTTCAATGTTCTCTAAAAGCGAGTAACTTTGGAAATGATAAATGAATGACTTTTTAACTAATGACTCCTTCAGATTAGGAGATTATACTGAATAGATAATAAGTGAGTAACTAATGGCAGTTTTAGGGGGCTGGGGAGATAGCTCTGTGGCACAAGTGCCTGCCTGGCAAGTGCAAGGTTGTGAGTTTAAATCCCAGTACCACAAAAAATAAAATAAAAATAAATTTTTTAAAAATGGGTTGTACATAATAAGTGAGTAACTAATAGCAGTTTTATATCAATCCATTGATGTGGTTTGTTTGGGGATGGTGACTTGGAAACCAGATACATTAAAGATGCTTTTGTAACTAAATTTCATAATAATTTAAAATGCATTTTTGATTTTTAGTTATTGTGTAGCCTCTGGGAAACTCAATATGTTAAGTGTAATAAATAAGTCATTCTAGTTTCCCAGGAAAACACTCATGTACCTGAGGAGAGAAATGATTTAAACACATGAAAATGGAAGGCAGCTAAAAAAAAAAAAAAGGCTGCTCTAGAATCCTTAAGTACTACTCAATGCACTTCAGCATTTGACTAGAGCTAATTTTAAACCTCAAATCTTTTTAAAAATTATTTTAAGTGACAAAAATGTTTTTAACATGTCTTAAATTTAGATCTTCCTTATCATTATCTATTTTAGAAAAGTTCACTCATATCTCTTGAAATTAAAATATATTAAGTGATATATATATATATATATATATATATATATATATATATATATAATAGCAATTTTTTCTGCTCTGATAGATTTGGAAATATTTTATACACACACACACACATTTTTTTTTGGTCTTTTTTGAGACAGGGTCTCGCTATGCAGTTGAAGCTGGCCTTGAGCTCACTTTTGTAGCCCAGGCTGGTCTCAAACTCACACCAATCCTCCTGCCTCAGCCTCCCGAGTGCTGGGATTACAGGCATGCGCCACCACGCCCGGCTTACACACACGTATTTTAAACTCGCAACATCATGTAAGTTAGTTATTTCAGTTCTTACAACTGCTATAACAAGCTACCACCAATGAGATAACTTAAAACATCATAAATATGTAGTCTTATAGGTCTAAAGACTAAGAGTCCAAATAAAGTGTCACTTGGGCCACATGGCCACTGAGGCTCTGAGTATAATCTTTTTCCTCTTCCTGACTGGTGCTTTTAACTATTAATTCTAGGTGTATTTCTTTTTCATCTGTAGCTGCACCAGTCCAATCTCTACCTCTATAGTCTTACGGCATTCTCTCATGTCCCCGTGGGTTTTCCACGTCCAAATTTCCCTTTTATTATGAGTAGTCTAACTGCATTAGGACCCTCCTTCATAAACATATCCTACCTTGATTATAACTGTTCATAGTTCCAGAGGGTTAAGATTTCATTATAATTTGAGGAGTGCAATTCAACTCATTAATTAGTGGCTCTGGTGTATTTATTTCCATCTTATAGATTAGTAGGTGAGGAGATAGAACTCCTGTGTGGTTTCTCTAAGAGCATTTGAACTGTTACTACCAAACAACACGCAGAAGATCCTGTGTTCTGCCTTATAAGGGGCTCACCCGTCAAAGCATCATGGAAGGTTACCAAATCGGTTGATGATTTCCTATAATCAGAATTTATATCAGCTACCTGGGTAGCTGCCTTACCAATAGTCTTCACTGCTTAAACATGCATACATACCAGGTTATTCTTCATAAAAATCAAATCCAATCAGCCTCTTAGAATGATTTTATTATGTAACTCTCATAGAAAAAAAATGTATTTCATTTCAAAAACACATTTTATAGAGTCCACTTGTAGGTAACTTAGGTGTAAAAATAATAGGGCATTCTTTAACTGATTCCATTCATAACCTCAAACATTCTTTGGCTCATATGAATGGTACTTTTAAAAAACCCTGAAACATCCTATGGTATGTGGAAAATGCTGGAACCTTTCTCTTCCATTCATATGCCAGGAAAAACTTCATTTTGGTTCATAGTATAATAGAGAAAAAGATGATAAGGTAGATCCTTCAAGTGCCAGTGTAGATATACCATAGAAACTGAGCTCTCTTTTCTCAAATCTTGGCTCTCCTTATTACTTTTGTCCTCAAGCGAAATAATGGTCTTTATACACGCAACCTTCTCCAAACTGAGATTTCATTTCCCTATTAATGTGCTGGTCCAGCTGTGAAAAGGAGCTGTGAGCTAGAGTGCAAAGTATAAATTAAATCATGATCTCTCTAACTCATGTGATCGTTTCTAATGGACATCTATAAGGAATTCCCCTTGAACTTTTTTGCATGGCCAAGTGCCTGCTGGATGATTCAATGACTTGATTGTATGAAGCTCCACCTTGATGCTCCTTCCTAGATATACCGAAAGAGATCCACTGACTTATAAGACACTCATGGTAGAAGTCATTAAAACCAATGAAAAATTCAAACTCTATGTGTATATTGATTGTATATATTATTGACGAAGTTGGATCCAGTGGCCTTTCAGGGTATCTTGTTAATTGTACTCAATTGTAATAAGCAACCATTGTTTCTCTTGTTTACTAATTCCTTCACCAACATCCATTAAGTAGCTATTACATAGAAGCACTCTGGTGGCAGTGGGATATTGTAGTTAATGAGAGATACAGCCCTGTGTTTACCTTGGAAAGTATTTTTCAACCAAAAACAAAACAGTAATAAACACAATAGGATGATGAGTTAGAAAGATAACCGCACAGAGAACCAGAATATCTGTGTATCCCTTCTGTTCTCTAGAGTTGATTAACTTGTTTACAAGATGATAGAATTGGATAAATATACTTTAAGACTTCAATTCTACCCTATTAGGTCCAACCCCTAACCACTCCATGAGACAGATATAGTAAACTGTTGTATTTAGTAACTACATTACAACTTTATCCAGAACTTAGAAGTTACTGGAAGGGATGGGAAGGGAAGAGAGATTTCCCTTAAACATTAAAGCACAAATTCTACATACAGAAAATCTCCATATAAGTACATAAAATACCCTCTTTCAGGACAAAAGGGATACACCGGTCTAGTATGTCCTGGCCATTGTAAAACTAGCTGAGACATTAACATTGGTCAGTAGCTCATAAATACTACACAAGTGCATATGCCTCTGTGATATTATCATACTACATAAAGGTAATGTACACTTTGGAATTTGTGTACCTTTTACTTTGTCACATAAAAGGTCATCCTATTTGGGTAGTCACCAGCATTCCCATGGGAGTTGGGATTATGTTGATCTTGCTCATAATCAGGGCTTCAACCTTGAAACAGCACCTAGCACTTGGGAAGTACTGCAAGAAAAAATGAAGAGATGAGAACTAATGAAACTATCGTATACAAATGAGATCCCTGAAGCAGCTCAACTTATAGTCTTCCTTTACCATGAGAGTTCTCCTGAAGAGTGAAAACCACATATTTTTTTAAAATCTTATAACATGCTTATTTATTCTGACTACTTTTGTTCTTTCTAGGCCAACCAAGATTCATTTTCCCAGGCCTTCCCGGTGTAGACTCTGCAGGGCCATTCTGTGGCACACACACAGCAGAAAGAGAAAGACAAGGCACCCAGAGGCAGCCTGGTTCATAATTAGAGTTCAAAATCCTTAATTCTCTATTTACCAATTTAAGAACTGCTTTATAGAAATAATTGGTTTTCAATCCTCACTGCATCCATGGGACAATAACTGATAAAAAGAAACTGAGAAGTACTAGGCACATAAAGGATTTAGGAAAACGTTGCTTAAATAGCGAAAATTTTATCTTAGCCAAAAGCACAAGAACAAGCCCATGAGGGGTCCCAAGTCATGAACAGGTAGGTATAAGATACAACATCACCGCGATCTTGCTCCCATGCAGGTTTTACCCTGCACTCTTCTGCAGCACCCTTCACCTAAGAGAGCAGATCCATTATAATCTAAATATGGGGAATCCAGAGGAAAACTATGACTTGTCACAGCAGAAACTGTGAGTAGCTGTCGTAGGCACGCAGCTACTCACAAGGATGCGCTGTAGCTATCAATGTCAAGAAACTAGTTTCTGTAAAATGTAAAATTCTGTGATTAAAAAATGTGAGACTTCATTGGTCATGTTGTCTTTGTTGACTTTACTCACTGGGAAGAGAATATCTTCTAATTTATCTCTATAACATTAGGAACATCTGCTGTGCTGCAAATGTAATCGGACTGATAAATGGAAATTCCCAAACTTGCTGACTGCCTTAAATAGGCTTGCCACTAGAAAAAGAAAAAAAAAAAAGGAAGCAAACAACTAGATATCTGTTTGGTTTTTTTGTTTTTTTTGTTTTTTACCACTAGTAGAACGACATTGAGACAGTGAAAAATGAAGCTGATTCGTAGAGAAATGGATGAATTAACAGAATTGCAAAGGTGAAGAACACAATGGACTTGGTTATTTATTCTGTGTTGCACTGTACTTTGTACAGCAGCACAATCCGGTGGAGCCACTAAGCTGTGAGATGATCCATTCAGAAGTCAAGGTCCAAGTAAAAACAATGTTATTGGGAAGATAATGTTACTGGTACAGAGCCCTATAATAAGAAATATTCAATCAATATTTTTGCTCAGGACAATTAGATGTTATTTGCTTACCAAAAAACTGAGTAGAAAATAGACATAGTAAGAAATAGGACTGCCTCCTATGTATTTAAACTTGTTAGAGGAAAAATATAGATCATTTTTAGCCATTTCGTGGTAAAAATGGTTCAGACTTGGGCCAGAGAGATAGCTCAGCACAGACCGGGCATGGTGGCCCGTGCCTGTAATCCAAGTTCTTGGGAAGCTGTAAACAGGTGGATCACGACAAGTCTGATCTAATAGTGAGACCCTGAACACCCTATAGACCCTTCTCTAAAAAACAATACAAAAACAAGAGAGAAACAGACAGACAGATACAGAGACAGGCAGAGAGAGAAACAGAGGAGTCAGACAGACAGAGACAGAGAGAGACAGAGAGAGAGAGAGAGAGAGAGAGAGAGAGAGCTCAGCAAACTAAGCATCTGCACACCTGCTTTGGCAAGTGCAAAGACCAAGGTTCAATTCCCAGTCCCACATGCTGTGCTAGTCCTAACCTCAGGGCACACTGAGACAGCAACCGAGTCTGGGCCTGGTGATGATCACCTATAATCCCAATACTGGAGAGGCTGAAAATAGGAGGATCACTATGAATCTGAGCTGCATAGTGAGAACCTGTACCAAATACATAAAAATGAAACAAACAAACAAAAAAAAATGAACCAGACTTTGAGATCCTCTAGATCAATATTCTGATCTTAGTCTTTTGGTTATTGTCTGTGAACTTGAATTCAGTTTCTGATTATCAGCTGTTCAGTGGGAAGGATATGCCCACCTCCCTGGTCACAAGGATTAGTCATAAATAAATAATATAACATATCTACATGTGTTTGACTTATCTATAATGCTAACGGCACCTATAGTTAAATTTGGGATAATATCATAGCCAATAACAATAGTAGAGATACATTTAAATTCAGTGAAAAAGAAATTTTTTAAGGTTTACATCATCTCCAAATCAAATCTATTAAATTACTTAACATGAGAGGATAACTTCCTCATCATTAAGAACCTTCAGGCACAACTAAGTGACCTTTTGCCAGGCATAATAAGTAGGGAATTAGCTAAGAAACTTAAATTATAATATTTAAATGCTAAGTTTCTGTGATGCCTTGAGATTTCTGATAGATTTTCAAATAGTGAGCACAATTTTTCTGATTAGTCTTGAAAAGCAAAGATAATGACTTTAGACAGCAGGAAATCTGTCACAAGACATTGACTTTAGCTTAAATGGTAACTTTGCTTGTCTAAAAGATTAGTATTCGGATTCATGATTTTTTTTATCTTCCAGTAGACGTTAGACAAACAAAAAGCTCTAAATGTTCCTCGGCCTCTGGCTCTAAGTTGTCTGTTTAAATAGCTCTCACTGTCCAACTTCATCTTTTTCTCTCCTGTGTAAAAGTAGACATGACAAAGGTATGTTAAGCACATGCTATTGATCCGCCTTAAAAAAAAATCGTTTCTTCCAATTCATCAGAATATCTCCTGGGAATTTTCTCTAGCTTCCTCTCAGTTTCTCAGTTGTCTAAAGTTTTCGCTCTCCATCCTTTTTACACCATTCAGAAAAAATGAGAGTAAAACCATCCTTTTGTCTCATGTACAGTTTTCCTCTCCTCTTCGGAGACTCTCTAGCTCTAGCAAGGATTACCTGAGGTCTCTCAAGGTAATTTCCCTACAAGTCTATTCTGTCACCAGCTGAAACCCTCTTCTCACCCACAAAAAAGGTAGTTTTTCCTTGCATTATAATGTAATTCCTTGTGTCTCATTTTATTGGATCTAAAGAAAAGCAGACTCTGGAAGGTCAAAGAGAGAGACAACAGCCCATAGGATTTCCTTGGAAGTGGCCTCAGGATCTTAGTTCAAAGCCTTGAAAATGCATGTGAAATTTCATTGTGGTTTGAACTTGACTAGATGAAAATCTATGACTTCATGTTGTGCATGGTTTCAGTGTAAAACCTGAGGGGATTTGACTGATCTTGTCAGATACAAAAGTTACATGTTTTATTATATAGGTCTTGCTTTAATTTGGCCTTCACTACCCAGCAGAAAAGTTTAGCCATGAGGCCTAAAAAGTTAAATCAGATTAGTATGCTAAGCTGTAAAAGGCTCAAGTCAACAGTTTCTGACTTTGCCAGCTCTGCCGATAACCCACTACTATTGTGGAATATTGGACTATGCATATAGCTACTTTGTTTTAGTTCAATAAGAAGAAATATTTGTACCAATAGTGTTTAGAAAAATTATCATGTCTGTATCTTTTACTCTGAACAACTATTATGAAGACAACAATAATAACAAAAAATGTATGACTTTATTAGATTTTTCAGTTCTGTATATGATATAAATAGGCTAAGAATCACTGTCTTGTGACAAGGCAGAAATATCATGTCAGAAGACTTTTACATAGGAAAGTTAACGATAGCCAAGTAGCAGAGAATGTGAAAAAGCCAGAGAGGATGAAGTTGAGGAAAAGACGTAATTCCCAAAGTCATATCTCCATGACCCTCGGCTGGACCACGCCTTCACAGTTTCCATCATCTCCCAATAGTGTCATCAAAAGAGTCCATAGTGCCTCGACCCACTGGTAAAGTTAGAGCCCTCACAACCTGATCACCTTATGCACATGAACATTTGGGGGAACATTTTAGATCCAAACTATATGCAGAACTCATAATCCACATGGAAAAGGATAAACAGGCTAATTTAAAATGAGGTGAACATATGAACAGACATTTTTCCATGTTGTTTCTGTGGTCAAGCTGAATTTCTATTCCACCTTAATCATCTTTACCTTTGAAGAAGACAGGGTTGTATGTAGGCCAGAGGTCCTTCTTCAGCTGCTATAGCAATACTTGTTTCTTAGATGATTGTCAGAGAGCTCACCAGGCAATTTCTGACTTCATAATAACTCCATTTTCATGCTAAGTGCACATACCCCAGCACTATGACAGTTAACTTGATGACAACAGGAAACACCATAAAAGGAGGGAGAAGCGCCCCCCCCAATTCCCACAAAATCTCTATTTCCACAAAATATATAATGCTCTTCCTTTCTTATTCTTTTCTTCCCACTCGTACATCTAAAACCTCAAACAGTAGGCAGAGAAGCTGATTTGGGAATCATGCTTCTTATTTATTGTTTTCTTTTCTCCCCACCCCCCTTTTTGGGGGGCCAAAAATAAATGTTCCTTCACCACTCAGTTGGGGCATGGTTTTATTTATTGGTTTCATAATTCTGAGAGGGAAAAAGGACCCAGGTGGAGTGAAAATTGGTCACAGATATACACCATCAACAAATTCATGCAAAGATAATCAACTTTCGAGGTCATTATAGGGATGGAAATCAAAACTGCTATACTTTGTGCCCACCAGGTCCTAGGTATTAAGACAGATAATAAACAATACTGATATAGATATAGAGAAACGGAAAGAGACTGACCACAGATTAGTACTGCCTATAGAATGTGATAAATTAGCCATATTATAAAATGGGCATCCTTTGAGCATGCCCGTGCTCAAACACTAGAGCATCTCCTGAAACCCAGGCCAGCAGTCAGTATCAGTGAGAAAATACTAAGCTTGGCATCACTGACAAATAATGGAGTTCTGACATTTGCTGTCTTTTCCAATCACCCAGCAAACCCGTGATATCTTTTTCCATGGTGTTGCCACGGAAAATGCCATAGCATCTTTTCCAGTTTTTAATCTTTGACTGAAATCTTCCTCATTACTCTAAGTGATATTCATATATTTTCCTATTTAACAAAGAAAATGTACACTTGAAAAAGGGTATGAATATATTGCTAAAAATATTGTTTTCTTCTATCAAAGTGGCAATATCACGGACCAAGCAGCCAGCTGATCCAGTGCTTCATTATTTATTGCCGTGTAACAAGCTGACCCACAGCTTAGCGGTTTAAAATAACTAGTCCATTTTGCTCCTGCTTTTGTAGGTCAGAGATCTGAAAAGGGCTCAGCAAAGAGCTTCATCTCTAATCCATGTGTCACCACTGAGAGTGACTGGGGTTACAGGATTCACCTCCAAAACAGATTACCAGAGTGAGTGACAGCCCCGTGTCATTCCCTTCCCTTCTCTCTCTCTCTCCTTTTCTCTCCCTTTCTCTCACTCTACCCTGCCCCCATCTCTCTCCAAAGTATATCGTCACTTGGGTTATGCTTGGGCGTCTCATAGCACTGTGACTTTACGTGTTTCTTTCATTATATTCTCTCCCAAGAGAGGAAACAGTAGCTGACAGATCATTTAAGAGCTGTGCTCAGAACTTGTGCTATACCCTGTTAGTGAAAGGGCTCACAGAGCCTGCCCAGATGAAAAAAAAAAAAAAAAGAGAGATAGTATTCCAACTGTTGCTGGAGGACTGGCAGGGTCACAGTGGACCACGCCCAGAGGAGCTATTATTGCAGCTGTCTTTGGAGATGACAATCAGCAAACTCAGGTACTTCCTTACCTTAGCAAATGTTCCACCAACCTTGGTCAGTGCTCCCCAGGACGGATCTCTGCAGATGGACAGTGCAGAAATTGGACCAGAGTCGTCCTTAGAATCTTCGGGTTGCAAGGAACAGAGCCTAACTCAATTGCCTTAAGAAAACCAGAGCTGTTCTAAATGAACACAATAGATTTCTACTAAAACAAGCAAGAGTTTAAGCATTAGCTATGTCCCTTGAGCTCCCAGAATGTTTTCCATAAGTGTGAGAGCATGTGACTTCATAAAACCAGGAGGATCATTGTCCTAACTTTTCCTTACAGGTACACTCTCTAAGCTTTTATTAGGTCTATGCATTTTAACTCTAGTTAAACACATCCTCATTCACTAGTTCCAGATTAAAATTTCACGGAAAATCAATTGCCACCTCCAACTTCCTGTTCGGTCACATCTTGGCACCATAGCCAGTTACACAGGACTTGGTACACCAACAAGTAGCTGCAATTTTGTCAGTTACAAGTTTTGTCTAATTAACCATGATACTGAGGGGATGAGAAGGTGAGTGATGAAGACAGTGATGACATCTCTTGGTAAACAAGCAAACAAACAAATAATAAAAGGCCATCTAAAAGCCAGGATGTTCATGAGTAACACAATTACATAATCCTTAAAGTCATTCCAGCTTCTAGAGTCTATGGATTTTGTAAAGGTAATTTCCATTAGTTTGTGCAGTAACACAATAGCCTGCTCCTTGCACAATGCTTCATAGAGCGTTCAGAAAGAGAGGAGCCACTGAGCAGTTTCCATTCCCTTGAGAGAAGAAAGAGCACTTTGGGGACTCGGCCTAGTTTCCCATAGCCATTCTATTATCCCAGCTGTATCTGTGGTTTCTATTAACCCTCTGCGCTATTGATCAGTCTGGTCACAATGAAAGAGCTTTATTGAATTCCAAGTAATGGAAACTCATTACATGGCCTAGATAATTAATTACCAATTCTTTCCTTTTAGTGAAATTGAAACTGGCTGTGGAGAACAAGCTGAGTGCCTCTAGTAATGCAGCCTATTTGAAGCTTTATTTAATGCCTGGGAGGAGCTCTCTCCACTGGCCTTGGAGATGTGTTTGATGTACTACAGGCCCTTGATGCAACCTTTAAATAAGCCATCTTTTCAAATGGGATCAATTGAAAGGAAGAAACACTTAAGCCATACAACATAAAAATATCAAGACAAAAACAGTTCACATAAAGGTGCAAAAGTAAGGTGTCACTTCACTGGCACTTTTAAATCAGGTCACCAAGATGTTTTCACAAAGCACTGAATAAGTCAAGGGTAGGAAATAGGTTTCATGTCTTCAAACTTTCCCTCTATTCTCCTGGCTCTGAATCCTACTAGGTACCTTGCTAATTTAATTTTCAAATAATACATAGTTGCCATGCAATAGTAATAGCTTAACATCAACACTGAAAGGGAGCGAAAACCAAGCTGATGATAGTTACCAATAATGGCTGGCACTGATTGTATGCCTACTATGCCCTGGGCACCTGTCTAGTTCATCTACATACAATTGGCCATTCTTATCAGTGGTCCTATACCCATTAATTCAAACCACCATGGGACTGAGCATGTGCAGATTTATTCTTCTTGGCAGTATCCCCTAAGCAATAGCATAACAATTATCTACATAGTATTTACATTGCATTAGGCAGTATGAGTAACCCCATGAATGTACAAGAGGATGTACATAGGGTGTAGAGGTTATGCCACTTTATATAAAGGACTAGAGTAGCCACGGATTTTGGTATGGCAGGGTCCTGAAACAGATCCCCAATGGAGAGTGAACTATGACTCCATAGTTCATTTGATCCTCACGACTCTGCAATACCAGTTATATCAAAACTACTGTGAGGGTGAAGATAAAGATGTCCAATCAACTTGCTGAAAGTCAATGACATAATTCTAGAAATTCAGTGTTATGTCTGTCTGACTGATAAAGCCTACTAAAGCCATTGTATCATGGTTTTTCCCACCTACCTGTTTGATAAAAAGATAAATCATTTCAAAAGTAATTAATAGGAAACACAAGTTAAACCAGTTTATGCAAAGATAAAAGTAGGACACAGAAAAGACACTGGTGCCTGACATCAAAGCATAAGAGGAAATAATTATTTCCTCAACATCTAATCTAATCTAATGACTTGTAGCACTATGTGACATTACAGTGATTTCTTCTGCTAGAGTTGGCACATTGGAACCTGGGTGACTAGTTAAATTCTAAAGCCCTTGGGTAGACTCTCAAAGACTTATTCAAACTTCCAAGTTGTGAGAGGCAAAATATGTATAATTTCAAATATACAGAATAGGCTGGAATTCGATTCCTTCCAAAAGATCCACAAGCTAGACTCTAGGAAACAATAAACTAATCTTGTTGTTCTTTAACTTTTTTTAGTACCAAAAGGTACAACCATGGTATTCAGAACACTTACACATAGCACGATTTCTACTGTCTGCTACACAGACATACTTCTGCAGTCAACTGCTAAATTCTTTCATCACTTAGAGTGAGTATAATTTGTAACTAAACTTGCTTTATTGCAGTTGTACTAGCTATGGCAATTATGCTACTTAATTTATTATTACATAAACTAATAAAATAGGACTTTTGAAATGAGTTGTGTGTTGTATTCTTAAAAGATAAAAGAAGATCAAATGCTTTGTAATAGTTGAACACTGATTAAAATATGACAGTTAAGCAGTATTTGAGACATCAGTTAAGGTTTAAAGATTTCATGAAAAATGTAATTATTCTGTACTTACATTATTTCACAAGTTACTCCTAAGAACTTGCTACATTTTAAAGAAAATTAAAACTGACTCATGATATACACTCATGGTTTGTACCTGGCAGTCAAACTGTGCTTTGGTGATGAAGTGGAAAAATATTTAAATACTTTGTGGGGGAGTGAAAACTGCATCTAGAGGGAATAGGCAGCTTTTCTGGAAAGATGAAGCTAGTGGCAGGGAAATGAGAGCAGTGAGGCACTGGTGCAGTCTTAGAGGCTCAGCTTCTTTGTGTGATCTGATTTTCCACGGTTAGAGTGACAAGGGAAGAAGTTGACAGGACAGTTCTTGAGGGACAGGGGCATGTAGTCTCAATGTATCAGGATTCAGGAGGAAGGGAGTGTATGCCCAGCATGGGAAAGGACTGTAGTTGTTCTTAGTGTATCTAGTGCAGGGTATGAGATTATCATTAGGCAAGCCCAATGGAAATCCTGAAATCTGAGAGAAGACTCTGCCAGGGAAAGAAAATTCCAAGTGCAAATGCCCTGAAAAAGAACAACTATGCCTGATATGTTTGAATAACTTGAAGAAGCCCAGGTGTCCAGAGCTGTCTGAGGAGGGGGCAGGGACTAGCAGCAGGTAGGATCAGAGCAGAACTGGCACAGTACTTTCTGGGCTGCTTTTACTCTGGACCTTGGGATCCTAAGCATAGAACAATCTGGTGGCTGATCCTTGAGTCTAAATGCAAAATGAGACTCACACAAGAAGTAAATTCCATGATTCATTTTAGAAACTTTGTAGAACAGGCACTACTAACTGAAATGGAGGGAAGTCTAAATAGAGGAAAGGGAATTAGTGGTAGAGAAGGGACATGGGAACACTCTGCAGAAGATGTAGGTAACAATGGTGCACATCTGTGAAAAAACAAGGATATCTGCTTTCCAGCTTGAGTATTTTTCTGTATCCACGACATACCTCAGTTTATAAGAAAAATACGAGAGTGTAAGTAGGGATCAAATAAAAACATTCCCAGCCCAGCACATTGTTCATGAACATACAAGAAAAGAAGTCCTTAATTCAGCACTAATGTTTGTTTTGGTTCTGTTTTCCATCCAGAAGACTTGATTCTCATTTATTCATAAATGCATGGAATTATCCTTGAACTTATCAAGTCAGTTCTTCTGGCTGTCCTCAGAAATTCCTTCACATTTGTGTAACACCATTGCCAATCCCAATCTTTTACTCCAGACCTAACCATTGCCTACAATGATAGTTAGATTTACATATTTGGAAGTTAATAAATTACACATTATTCATGACCTTTTATAAGATAATCAACACAAACTTCTCTAGGACTACATACCCCTCCCAGGTAACTAGTATTCTAGCTTTCATTACCATAAATTAATCCTGCTTGACATTAAAGTTTGTGTTTTTGAAATCATAAAATATGTGTTATTGGGGCCTGGCAGGATTGCTCAGTGGTCTAAAGCACCTGCTTAGGAAAGCTTGGGCGGCTACAGGGACCGTGGTTCGATCCCCGGCACCATATGCTGTGCCAGCCCTGCACTCAGGGCAAGCTGAGCCAGCCATAGAAATAAATAAATACATAAACAAACAAAAGTTCTGAAACAAGAAAAAATAATAATAATAATTCTTAAAAAAATGTGTTATGTAATTTTGGACTTTTGTACTACTTGGCTTTCTCTAAATATAGCAAATATCTGAGTTACTGTATAAACATAAAAGTTTCATTTTCACTTTCATTTCCAGGAACTTTTGTCTGCTACTGGTTGGACCCACCATTTCAGGCCCTCAGTGGGCAGTACATTTGTATCAGATAAGATCCAGACACACTCAGATGTGAATGCCTTACACAGAAAAATACTTAAGGTGTTTTTTAGGAAATATCTTTATGGTCCACTCAAGGATGACTTGACACTGAAATGGGTATGGGTATAAGAAGACAGCTCATCCAAAACACCATCTGATGTCACAATCTAAATACCTGGAAACTCATGACAATTCCCCTCAAGGAAAACGATGAAGTCTATGAAGAAGCATAACTAACCATATACTCCTGCATAAAAAGACTCTCAAACTCCCCCTTCTTATCACCCATCCAATCAACAATGAGCTTTTCACCTCTCTTTTTCTACAAATTCCCTTGCAACCAACCAACCTGAAAGGTAAGTTGGAGCTTGTTTTCTACTCTTGCTCTTGTTCTATTGACCTTGTCTTGCAATAAAGCTCTTTCTTTTTGCAAAAAAATTGGTCCCATAGTATTGACCCATTGATCAGCAAGCCTTTTTTGCTGTCCAACATTATTGGTGGAATGTTCAGCAACAAAACTACTCGCTTTACAACAGGAAGCAAAAGATGAAGAGAGATTCAGTGTTCCACAGCATCCTTTGAGGGCATATAAGGACTAACCTAAGGACCTCCCACTAAGCCTCATGTCTTTAAAGTTCTATAGGGGCAGGGAGATTGTCCAGCAGCATAAGTACCTGAACAGGAAGCGCAAGGTCTGAAGCTCAATTCCCAATACTGAAAAAACAAAAAACAAAAAAGTTCTACAACCTCCTAAAAGTGGAAAACTAGGCACAAAGCCTTTAATATATGAGTTCTGGAGGATATTTATAGAAACCATGTCAGTTTCCTTTCATTTAACATAATGGCCTTGAAAAATGGTAGCCTGAAATGCCCAAGCATGAACATAACTTCACAAAACTAAAAATAAAGGGGACTCATGATCAAACTCAGTTCTACCTACTAATTATTTAGAAGGTTCTGGAGCCCTTACTCCAGTTGTTAATGGTAGATGTGGTTCCACTTCAGTGATAGAACAAAATACTTGAAAGTCTATCACAGGCAGTAAGTAAACACAGCAATGAGAAGCTTGAAAGATGAAGGAAGAAAAAAAAAAAAGGCAGAGAGAATGGTGCCCAAAGGCAGTAATGGTAGCCTGACAAATAGGTTGACCCATGCGAGGGGAACCCAAGGCAAGCAGGCCTGAGAAGAAAGACATAAGCAACCAGTAGACCATGTAGGGTCACAGACACAGTGCATTGATCTAGAACCACAGCGGGGTAGAGCCAGTAGCCATGTGCTCAGGCAAAGGAATCACAGGGAGCAAGTAGACCAGCAGCAAGTCTGATTTTATGTCACATTTTCAAGCGCTATGGCTCCGAAGCCTTGGCCTGTAAGTGGGCTCAGTCTGTTCTGTTTTATCAGGAGGGATAAAGAGTGAAGAATTTTAAACAAGGTGAGAAATCAACTTTGCTTTCCATAGGGTGGAATCTGATAACAAAACTTGTTAGCAGTTTTTAATTGACAAAGAGATGTCTAAAGCCAAAATGAAAAATAGCAGTTAAGTCAAAGAAATCTCAGTAGGGGGAAAAAATAGTTCTCGTGGACAATAGAGGCAGCAACAGTCATCACACTTTTGCCATTTTTCATCAACACCAAAGTGCAGCAACTGTGCAGAGGCACACAGCTAGGGCACCCACGGTTTGGCTGGCAGCACAGATCCCTCCATCCCCAGAGCTCCCTCTGTACACAGTTGCAGGAAGAGTTTTGATATGAAGCATCACGTTCTTCCAGAGGAGTTCATTTCTTCTTGTGGACACAAGAGCTATTCTAACTGAATATGTTTTCCCTGTTATTTTTGCCTATTGGTAAAGTTAAAGGTAAAATGTTTACTCCTCAATACTCTCTAATTTTGTATCTTAACCCTGTAGCTAGTTTCAATTTTTTCCCCAATCTTCCCTTTTGTTATCATCTTATGCACATTTTCCAAAAATATCACAGATAGACCGATGACAGATAGATAGATAGATAGATAGATAGATAGATAGATAGATAGATAGATAGAGCTCCTAAGATAAGAAGAAGCAGGAGCTATATATAATTAAATTCTATACCATACGCAAGTTTCTAGCTCAAAACAAATATGACATTCCTAATAGTTCATTATTTCAGATACCAACCAGGTAAATTCCACTAAAAATCTGAATATACACACGCACACACCACACACACATGCACACAAGTTTCTTTTAAATGCTTTGAAGCTAATTTTATCCCGTTGTATAAAAGGAATAAAGAAAAATATAAAAGCTGGAGGTTTTCATGTTCGTATGTGTGCAACAGTTTTCAGTAACTTTAATGATGCCTAACTTTACGGCACAAAATGTACTTATCATTATGTTGCCTAGAAAAGTATGCTATTATTAAATTTTGACACACGTAAATTTATTTTATTTCTCCTTCTGAATTTCTTATTTGTTAAATTTTCTTTCTTTGACAACAATATTGTACCATGACTTAGATCTTACCAATGGCCCAAGTGAAAGATGGAAAATCTTTCCACCCTTGGTGGACCAGAATATTTCAGACTCCGCTTGGATCACACAAAATCTCATGGCATCAGCAGGACTAATGAATTAGTGTTTTACTCAGCTGGATACACAAATATAAAGGTGGCCAGAAGCACTCACCTTATTGTTATTGTGTAGGCTACCACAGCAGTCAGATTTGAATCCCTATTTTAACTACTCTTGGATTTGAGATTATTTCGCTCTTTAGCTTTAATCAAATACCCTCAAGAAAATTAAACTTTGCTTGGATGAATTCCAATTATCACAAAACTTCAGCAACCAACTTATGAATATTTAGTCTTCTCCTCATGTTCAAAAACTCCAAACTAAGGATGAGAACTTAAGAAATGGTTCCTAGCAGGCATGATTAATCAACTCTTAAGAAATGTCAGTATCTATGGATTTGAGATGTGAAATGCATTTAATATTTAAGAGACTCTTAAACAAGGTATAAACTTTCCTCTTCAATTAATTATTAATCTAGGCACTCGTCTGCCTTTCATTTAAAAGTTCCAACCCAATATCTGAAGAATCTAGGGTTGGTGCTGGCAAAGGAGGCAGGAATTAGTGAAAGTTGTTTGGCAGTATGAGCAGGAAGGAGTTTGAACAATGCAGGGGGGACAACACACCATCTTTCATTATTTTTCCATTTGATGCTGTTGTGCCATCAAGGAAGCACTAAATAACAACAAGCAAATTCTGTTGAAATGTTTAGCTAAATGGAACCAAAACAGTCACAGTTGACAATTTCATAAATACATTAATTAGAAGTGTCTCCAAATAGCATGTGATTTTGAATTATTAACATAAAACACTGCATTATAAATGACTGCAAATTGCATTCCTAGTGTTCTCCATGCTTAATTTACTATGCCGTAGGAAAATTGGCAAATCGCTTCACTGTTGTATACTTAATGGCTAGTTTTATTTGTATGTAGTCCTTTAAGAGGAAATTAAATTGCACTGTACATACGTCATGTAACGTGTTATACAAGATACCAATGTTTGGTCTTAGAAAATGGCCAGAACCCCTCTCAAATGGGTTCTTTGCATTCGTAGTGATTTCTTACAACAATCCCACATAAGCTCCCTTGTGTCAGCCTCTGTCTCAGGGCTGTGCTTTCTGTTCCATGGATGTAGTTCATTCACAATAGTACATGACTTTTACTAAGCTATCCAAAGCATAGCTTTTTATCCATGAGTACGTTTTGTACAGTACTGGTAAACATACAGAAATTGCACTTCCTTAGTATGAAAGAGCACAAAATGTGGCCAACTACCACATGGACAAATTCTGAATATGCTCCTTCATTTGAAAAGAATAATATGTATAAAACAAAATTTTAAATATCACCACTGTATGTATCATCCTACTCTCCTCATCTTTTGTGATTTTATTATTTTTTTACTTCTTTGTAGCTATTTGATCAAACACCTAAAGTAAATTTTTACTATGATTTTAGCATTGTTTTGCTTTTTGTTTTACTTTTTGCTATAAAATTCCTTTATGATGCAAAATTTAAAATACATTAACCCCCGTATAAATGTGATACCCCTGATCCAGATTGTTAGAAAGCTAATAGAGTAAAAATTTCACAACCATTTACAAAAATGTTTTGGTTTTATCCTAAGGTTAAATATCTAGCAAGAGATCCCTTTCCAGGGTCTGCCTTCTAACACTGCGCCTTTCCCTTTCCCAGGGACTTAGAGATGTTTCTGTCAGCCCACATGGTCTAGGAAGAGCATCTGTGATTCAAAAGGCATGGAGCACACACTGACTCTCTGGCTGTCCACGCATTCCATCTGTGCTGTCAAAACCATCACAGAGTTATTCTTCCTTCCTTGCTTTTGGGTCCACTTTGTGACTAACGATATTGCTCAAATTCAGTTAGCAGGAAAGAAAAGAGGAAGCCACTGGCCTCACCTAGCAGAGGCTTCGTGCCCTGCGTGACTCACCGCTGCCCTGCAGTGCAGACTCTTGCACAGGCCCGGCTGACAGTGGGATGACACTGAGTGCCAGGCAATAGGTCAGTCAGCATCCTAACAACCATGAGGCAGGGGTTTTGAAATAATTATGACTAGAACAGTGAAAGATGTATCAGAAAAAGAGTTAAGCACATAAGCAAATAAAGAAGAAATAGAAATATATCTTAAAATATTTTTCTCCTTTTTAAATTTTTATAGCTTTTTTGACCAATTTTTATGTTTATCTCTGGTAATCTGAGCAACTAATTTGAAGACAACAATATGCAACACAATGATAATTGTTGGATTCCTAATACTTTGTTAATTGAAATTCTGCATCATTTCTAATGGGCTTACTCTTAACTATTTTTTATTCACTTTAAAAAGTAAGAAACAAAAAAATATATGATAGAAGAAATTCAAATTAATATACGCTAAAAATCTAGTGACTTTGAAAGAGGGTAGGTAAAAATTATCCAAACTAAAATAGGTGTAAGCCGGGCATAGTGGCGCACACCTGGAATCGCAGCACTCGGGAGGCTCAGGCAGGAGGATCAGTGAGAGTTCGAGACCAGCCTGGGCTACAAAAGTGAGCTCAAGGCCAGCCTGAACTGCATAGCGAGACCCTGTCTCAAAAAGACAAATAGATAGATAGATAGATAGATAGATAGATAGATAGATAGATAGATAGATAGATAAACAGGTGTAAGAAAAACTACACAGGGTATTAGGAACTATTTTAGGTGTAACTAGAGTCTTGAAAGCTAATGTGAACAGCAAATAAATATTTGAGGTGACTATGACAGGATTTTCTATAAAATTTTGATTTTGCAGCAACTCTGTGTGCATAATCACCTAAAACTAGAAATATTCAAACAGCCTTCAGCTTATAAATCTATTCTAAATTAAATTACATCTAAGCTGTAATGTTTGTATAATTCAATATTACTTAACAATGAAAAATACTAAATTCCCAACACATAAAATATGGATAACTATATGTGTATTAAAATAAGTAAAAGAAGCTAAAATTGAAAGCCTTTATGTTCTATGGTTCCATTGTTACAACACTTCAAAAGGGCAATATTATAGGAAGAAAAATATGTCTGCAACTACTTGAGTCTGACACAGTAAGAGGATCTAACTATATGGTG
>PVJA010000674.1:0-23052 GCA_004027025.1 Myocastor coypus
TCTCGAACTCACACCAATCCTCCTGCCTCAGCCTCCCGAGTGCTGGGATTACAGGCGTGAGCCACCACGCCCGGCAAGCATGATACAATTATTAATGGAAATAAAATGAAACAATTATTTGATAATCAGTTTCCATCTGCCACATTCTTAGAAGAGCAAACATTTTATTCTAAAATAGATAAATTTGAAAAGGTAAACACAGAATTGTTAAGGAACACTTTCTTCAGTATGTTCCTATACAGTTACTAATAGCACAGATCTACACATTTGTGTCTCAACAGTTCAGATGATATATGTATTTATAATTTATAATAAAAAGCTTTATAAACTTGTTGTTTGGTAATCTAACATGACTGATATCAAAATAATACATAAACACACAATGAAACATCCTAAGAATAAGCTTACTCTTATAAGTTGAAGTTCACAATATATAAGAGGAGAATCCTGCATTCAGGAAAGTATAAACATATAATATTCTATTCTTGTTCTTTAAGATGAAAAAATGACCTGAAGAATTGGTTTCCTTCTTCCTCATGTGTCCCCTTTGAACAACAAGTTTGGGAGGTCTAGTAAGACTGTCCTGGAATCCCAAATATTTCCATACTTCAACCCTGTTGTTACGGGATCATGACAAATGGAGAAATGCACTTACACTCTAATAAAACCATACATGCTCCATATTGGACTGTTTACTCCAAGAGCTAAGGATTATGCTTTCCAACCATGGTTAAGTCATCAAGATAGAGATTACCACATAAAAATATATTTTCTTTTGTAAAGTAACAGAAGAGTTTTCAGCAAGTGGAGAATTGGATAAACAAAAATTATTATTTCCAGATTGCTCTTTTTGAGGCTAAGGTTGGATTTTCTGCAGCAAAGAGGATTGTGGTCACCGGCAAAAGCCCTTGTAATACTCATCTTTTGAAAACAAGTCTTTTCAGCAAGCCAGTATTTGAGTATTTAAGCTGTGTATTTCTACATTTTTCTAGTGAAATGAATTGTATAAGTTTGTAACATATAAGCAAGTTCACATGCTTCCTTTAAAAGTTCTTATAGTCATCAAAATACATTAACAAACAAAATCAGGGTCTATTTAAAGATATGGCCTTATACTAACAATAAATAAATGGCCAGAATATTACTTTTTAGCAGGGAAATGCAACATAGAAATAGAATTCTCTTATGAAATGGTATTTATAACACAATTAGTGTATTATTTTATTTTCCATGGATCATTGTTATTTTTATGTAAAGATATTATTTTTAAAATATCAAACCAAAATTGATTTAGGTTGAACTATATATCTTCCATTGTTTTCCTAATGTCTCAATTTGTATCTGTGCAGCACAGTCCTTATGAAGGCACTTAATTGGCCTTCAACAGAACATCTGAATGAAGAACTTGGTAAGGAAACAAATGTCCAGTAGCAGAGAAAATAAAATATAGATCTAGCCTTCCTCACTTGGCTTTAAGCTGAAAGTAATTTAAATAGCAGCTTCTCGTTCATGACAGAAAATCTATGGATTAAAATTACTTGAGGTAGTCACAGTCCTTCAATTAATGCTCTTGCTTTAAAAAAAAAAATTATAGTCATGATTCCTGAAGAGAAACAGCATTTGCTTAGAAAAATCTATGCTTACTGCCTCCATATGATACACCTACCTTTGTTATCCTTCAGGGAAAAGTTGTGATTATTTGTTGGATCCATTGTTAAGCTGAAATAGAACTGGTGTCCATTGGATGGCTCATCTTTATCAACAGCACTGATTTTCTGAATAACCTAGGAAAAGAAATTGTGAAACACTCTCATTTGGTCTGCTAAGCATTCTGAGGAAAGACAGAGCAATTTCCCCTGTAAAATAAATGCTATCTTACTCAATTAAGAGAGGCAATGGATCAGATGTACCCATATGAACACAATCTCAAAAAAGATCGGGGCAACAAATTGTGTCCTTGTTTGAAGTGCACTTTCACACTTACTTTTGAGATCATCATAAATTAGTGGTGCCAAAGAAAAAACAAAAACAAACAAACAAACAAACAAACAAATGGTGGCAATCGATTGGACACTCCAGGCAACATCACGAGATGTGGAACAAGAAGAATGAATCAACAAACACAAGACACAGAACAGGAATAAAGGAAGCAAAGTGAGATGGGGCTGTATTTCATCCTTAGAACCTTAAGGTACTTACTCTGCCTATGCTGTGAGACAGGGCCAAAACAAGCTTAATGTGATATATGTCTCCTTGAGGAAGTCTCAGCCCTTAATCATTTAAAAAGCTTTTGTGATGTTTACCTTTTCTTCCCGAGGAATTTTCATCAACCAATTAAACCAGGATTTGAAAGTTCCTTTAATATTAATTCATGTTATACATCAAAGT
This sequence comes from Myocastor coypus, assembly GCA_004027025.1. Lineage (NCBI taxonomy): Eukaryota > Metazoa > Chordata > Mammalia > Rodentia > Myocastoridae > Myocastor > Myocastor coypus. The sequence continues at coordinate 2,389 of PVJA010000674.1, forward strand.
GTTAGTTTTGCTGAAACAAGCTGATTATACATTATCTTAACCTGGGTGATTTCAAAGGTATTGCTCCTGGATATTTTTATAACACATCACAAATGAGAAGTAAAATATTTTGAAACTCACCTGTCCAGGTTGTGCATTTTCACAGACCATGGTCTCATAGTCCATCGCAAACTCTGGGGCATTGTCATTGATATCAAGGATGGTGATGGCCACATAGCCTCTTCCGACCTGAGATGGATTCTCTACCAAACAAGAAAGTGTGTGTTGTGCACATTCATGTAAAATGTATTACTTTACTCTTATCTTTCTAATAAAAATTACATGAACAAGCAAAATCTGATATTCTAATGAAGCTAAAGTGTTGTTGCCACCTCTGTAATAGAATAAATCTCAAATGAAATCTAGAATCACAACTCTATATTCTTTCAAGAAGCCACAGATATATTGGTCCAAGTATGCACACATGAGTTTACATAGCATGTGTACACATTATTATACAGCCTATGTGTATATGTAATGTCTACATGCATGTATAGGTATGTTTATGCAATTGTATCAACATATATGGTTAATATTACATATACATGTTTTTATTCTTTGATAAGAGAGCTGCGGAAATAAGTAATAAACCTCAAAATTCAGTAGTCCTTGATGCTACAACTCATGTATTATGGATATAAATGTATATTATATATGCATGTATTGCACTTGCATGTCTATTAACTTATAATACACAACATGTGCATATATGTATGATTATACATTTTAATTTTTAAAAATTCTTTCTTTCTTTCTTTCTTTCTTGGTTTTCCTTCCTTCCTTTCTTCCTTCTTTCCTTCATTCTTTCTTACAGGGTCTCACTATGCATTTCAGACTTGTAAGGATCTTTCTTTCTCAGCCTTCCCTGTGCCAGAATTAAAGGCATGCACTACCATGCCCAGTTTTAGTGCTGGCTCAGCATGGGACTGGCATGTCATGTAGTACTGGGAATTGAACGCAGGTTCTTGAGCTTGCCAGGAAGGTACTTAGACCACTGAGCTATCTCCCAGGCCTAATTATGCATTTTAAATAATGCTTTTAGAAGGGACTAAAATTAAATCAATAGCAAATATTCCAAAGTATTTGTTTGGATAGGAATCAAATTATTAATTATTTTATATTACTTAGCCAATTCCCTATCAGCATAAATAAAATAAATTATGACCACAGAATCACAAATTGTCCTTGAAAAGTAATGCAAGCTTATTATTTTTTCTGTTTTCTTTTCCTTAATCTTTGTAAATGTTACCATATGAGGCAAATACTATAAGCTTTTTCTTTATATCTTAGAATTTTTGGACACTGACTCTTGCTATTGAAATCAAGCAACTGCCACAATTTGCACACATTTTGTAATCTCACGCAACAATCAGTTTTCCACTCTCATTGTCCTCCACCATAATGCAGTTTTAAACTTTACAACTTACGGCTCTCCATTGCAAGGACTGTGATGTTATGAACAGCATTTGTCTCTCGATCCAAAGACTTTGCAGTTGTAATAACTCCACTGTTGGCATCAATATTGAAGTACCTCTCCAGGTCTGTGTTTCTGTCAATTGAATACCTAATTGAAAAATTTTTGAAAATTAACATGTATGTTTGATTTGGATTGACTTGTGTCATGGTAGTAAGATGAATACATGCCTTGCTTAAAACTTTTGTATAGTTACTCATTCATATCTCAAAAGGAATGATCTTCTTTTGGCCAAAATTTTTCCAAATGAGTACAGTAGTGTAGCTGCATTCACAGTGACTTTGCACATGTCATTTAAAGTTCAAATTTATCATCATTATTATTGCTGCTGAAAGGTATTTATAATAGATACCAGTCCCAGTCATGGTTACAGTTCCATATATATGTCCTTTAACATATGCTTAGCAACATCTTTTGTTTGATAATAGCTGCATATTAATATTAACCCCTTTTATTTATGTAGGCAAATTAGCCTTCGTATAGGCTTAGTTGTATCTTTTGTTAGAAAATACCAAGCTGACATTAACCGGTTTTTTTTTGTTTGTTTGTTTGTTTTTGTCTTTTTGAGACAGGGTCTCACTATGCAGTTCAGGCTAGCCTTGAGCTCACTTTTGTAGCCCAAGCTGGTCTCGAACTCGCACTGATCCTCCTGCCTCAGCCTCCCGAGTGCTGGGATTACAGGCATGAGCCACCACACCCGGCTCACATTAACCATTTTTATCTTTGGATATGTCACTCAGAGATTTGACCAGGGTTTCAAAGTTATGTTTTAAACTAATTACATGATTACCTTGAATTACCAATAATTGTATGTTTATTTTGGTATGTAAACACTCGTCAAAATATCTGAAATCAAAACATAAGTGATATTTTTCCAGTTTCATGTATATTCTTATTCCACTTTATTATTTGTTCCATGCACAGAAATCACCTTCCACTAATAAGTCACTATTTCATGCTAGCTTTAAAGTCTCTGGGGTAGGGGAATGATTAGAAGGCTGTTATTTATAAACACATAATTGGACAAACTAAAGAACAAACAGAAGCAATATAAGCCCCCAAAAAATTTTTTAAAAAGAAACAATATAAACCCCCAATTTCTGAGTGATAATTAATGACTGATTCAATTATTCCATGCTGGCACACCTTTGCTTCTCAGTGGCTCTCCCAACTCAGGCTTAGCGTGTTATGTGTATCCTCTTAACTGATCTGTCGCTCCAAAACAGAGCTGTTGACAACTCAACACCATGCATGCAAGTGTCACTCGTTCCCCTCTCCACTGCAGCAATTCTATATCTTGGTATCTTGATGAAGACATACAACTACTTAGACTTACATCTACTCAGGCTGCCAACATCTATTTAATTCATTTTTTTCTTTATTTCTTCACTCCATTGTTACCTCAGTACATATATATCATGGAACCTTGTGATTTTTCATCCTATGTGTGTACAATGCAGGGCAAGCTCTGGCCTAAGAAAATAATGATTTTCTATTACACCTTATTTTTGTTTTTAAGTTAAAAATGTCAGAGGGTACAGGTAGGGCAGATTTTTGCTCTTGATCTCCAAGGCAGGTACAGTCAAATGTTGGTGTGGGCTGCAGGTATCTGATGACTTGCAACTGGAAATTCTGTTTCCTGCATGAATGGCACAAGAATGGAACAGATGACAGATTGGTGTTGGAAAATTGGCTTGTCCTCATGGCACTATTGGATGTCATCATGGCAATAAAGCTGTTTTCTCCAAGGAATCATTAAAAATAAAAAAAGAAACAACAATAATCAACAAGGGCCTGCCAAATAGCCCAGTGGATTAAAGCATCTGCTGCAAGCAGGTACAGGGGACAGGAGTTCAATCTCAGGAATGGGGAACTGGCCCCACCCGGAGGGCACACTGAGATAGCAACTGAACCTGAGCATGTCGGTGCTTGCCTGTAATTCCAGCACTTGGGAGGCTTTAAACAGGTAGATTATTACAAGTCTGATCTAATAGTGATACCCTAAACACCCTGTAGACCCTGCCACTGAAATGTTTATGATGTACTCTTAGAAATAATGTACTACTGCTTTTGATATAATATATGAGCTACATAAGCCACTATAATCCAACTTGAAAGCTAAATAGAATAATAATTTTTTATAAAAAGTTACATTGCATAAAGAGATGACATACTGGACAGTATCGTAAATGTACTTACTTAATATAAAATGGAGAGTGAAAGCTTATTAATGAATTTTCTCATGATGAAGTTTTTCATTATGGCATTTCTAAAACTAATTTTGAACTCGAAAGAACATAGAAATACTATCTCACTGAAGAATTTTTCTAATATTCCTTCTTGACTTGGAGATTAAAGATATGATATACTGAGCAATAGATTTATATATTCTTTCAGACCATTCACAAAGGAGAAAATTCACAAATTATTTATTCACTTATATAGGTCTTGTTATTTAGCTTGTGCTAGTCTCTAACTCACAATCTTATCTGAGAAATTTTATGTATTTATGTCGTTATTAACATCAAACTAACAATAAATTTTATTTTTATTGTCTAGCACTACAGATATTAATACATAGCAAATGATGCATACAGTGGTGAAATGAGGATGTAACGCCAGTCCATGGCTTCAAAGCTCCCGTAGGTTTTCTCTTTGAAGCTTTAGTAAACACTGACGTGTTCCACATAATCATATTTAGCTTTTTTGAAAATATCCCCAATGAGAAATTCTATGTGATACAACCTTTTGCATCTGGCTTCTTACACTCAAAAGACAGAGACTCACCCAAAGAATGCCTTGTTATCCTTTGCTGTTATCTGTTTTTTTTTTTTAATTTAAATGTCCATTTTTATAAGTTGGTAGTGCTCCAATAAATGGATATATGAGAGAGTATATCCAGATTCATGTACCAAATTGTATTTGGTTAGTACAAGTTGTAAAACTAGAGCTCCTGTAAGAATTCATGTGCAAGTTCTGTTTCAACATACTTCATTTTCTCTATGATGTAGAATGCCTGGGTTATGTGTTAAGCTTATGTTTATAGAGATCTGGGTACTCTTTTCCAACATAGCTACCCTATTCTGCATTCCTATCTGAAACAGACAACAGTTCTAGGATTCCTTGCCATATTATGCTTTATAATTTGCATTTTCTCAGTAATAAACTATGTTAACTACATATTCATATGATTATTTGCCATATGCATCTGTTCCTTGTAAAGTAGGTAGTTTAAGTAGGCTGCCCAATTTTAAATCAAGTGTTTCCAACAGACCCAGCAGTAAGAGCTCTTCACATATACTTAATAAAAGACACTTGCTGGATATGTAGTTTTAAATATCTTTTCCTAATCTATAGCTTGCCTTTTTTTTCTGATATTATTTTTTAAAGAGTGCAAAATTTTAGTCATGATGCAATTTAAAGTTTTGTGTTCATAGGTAAGAATGTGTGAGCACACATGTATGTGTGTATATATTCCTTCTTTTAAGAACTTTCAACTCAAATCTGGGGAATAAATACATTCTTCTGTAATCTTTTCAAAAATGTTTGATAATTGGCATTTAAACATGTAATCTTTTTATATTTTTTATAATATATAAAATTTAAATCAGTTTATATCTGTGTACATAAATTTGTCCAATGGCTAAAATATTTATTGAAAAACTATTATCTTTTATTAAATTTCCCTTGCACATCTGTCAAAAATTAACTGCTCCTGTATACATAGACCTGCCTAGAATATCTATTTTTTTCATTTAATTATGTGTGTTCTGCCTCACTTTGCCAATACCATAGGATTTTGAAACCATCTTTATAATAAATCTTTAAAATCTGATAGTTTTCCCCCATTTAATTCTTTCTAAAGATTATTTAGATATCTTAAATTCTCTGTAATTTCACACAAACTTTAGGTTCACCTTGTCTATAACTTTGAAAATAGCAGCCATAATTCAGTTGTACTTAAGTTTAATTGTAATTGATCCATGAATTATTCTGGAAACAAGTGACCATTTCTACTACCTTTTTTTTTTTTTTTTTCATTTCTACTACCTTAAAACTTCTAAAAAAACATATTTCTATTAGCTAGGTTTTCCTTAATTTTTTTTCAACATTAACTTGTATTCTTTACCATAGAGGACCTGTGCAAATTTTGTGACATGTACAGCAAGGTATTTTGTTACTTGGAGATACTATGCACTGTAGACTTAATATGGCAGAGGTTCCTAATTGTTGCATATAACAATATAATAGATTCTTCTATGTTGATTTTGTACTTTGGAACTTGGCAAATCACTCATTGTTCTAGGACAATTTTAAAAAAAAATTTTGGTATTTTCTTTGTAGGTACACAATCACATCTTTTGAGAATAAGGGTAATCTTTTTTTTTTTTTTCTATGACTTTTATCTAGTTTTCTTGTATTACTGCCCTGGAAAATGCTTCCAGTATAATCACGATGACAAATATTAAATGGAAACTATTCTCTTGTTTTTGAAGTGTAGGGTCAAAACACTGATTTGTTCTTTACTTACTATTACACCGTCAAAGTTTTAGATAACTTTTACTAGATTCAGGGTCTTGCACGGCACTCCCAGGCTTCCAGTGATGGCATAGCATGTGGTACTGGGGATTGAACTTGGGTTCTTGCACTTGCAAGGCAGGTGCTTAGACTGCAGAGCTATCTCTCTGGCCGATATCTTTTATTATGATGGAGAGACTATTCCTAATTTCTTAAAAAAGTTAATCAACAGTCATCTTTGGATTCAGTCAAATAGTTCATGCATCTTTTATATAATCATATTTATCATAGTATACTACCTTGAGGAATGTTGAATATTTTACCAAAGTCATGCCTCTGAGATAAACGTTAAGCATGACGATTTAATCTTTTACCATTGCTTGAGATAATTTTCTAACATTTAGTTGAATATAAATGTGTGATGGCCTTAGAAGTCTTTTTGTACTTATTTATCTGGTTTCATTAGTGGGCTAATAAAAATGATGGGATGCAGCTCTTTATTTTCTAAAAACAACACACAGACTTTCTGACAAATCTCTTTTAAATCCTCATTGAGGTTATTAGTGAGATTATAATGGCTTGGATATTTATTTTTTCAGGAAGTGTGTAAATACAGATATAATTTATGTGATAAATTGTAGGACTATTCAAGCTAGTTTATATTGGATGATTTTTGAAGCCCTACCCTTATTAAAGAGCTGATTTACTTTATCAAACGAGGGCAGAAACAGTCATAGTGTTCCGTTATGTTAGAAAGATCTATAATATCTCCCTTTTTGTTTATGATTTATAATTTGTTCTGATTTTTGTTACTAATATGAGTGTTCATAGAGGACAATCAATGTTCTTAATCTAATATCTAAGTACAATCCTCTGATAGGAATTTCTCTATTGTTATCTTTGGTGTTCATATATATTAATTTCTACTCTATTATTCTTTCCATTTTGCTTGTTATGGTAAAGAGCAATATAATTTATCAGAAAGTGCATAAGAAGAATGAGGTTTATATTGGGTTGAGAAGAGTTACTAGACTTTGACAAAGTCAAGGAGTAGGCAGACTGCTCAACAGTGCTACTGATCATTAGAGTTCCCGATGATAGTGGCTCGGATTACACAGTACTGTAGAGACACTGCATAACAGCTCTCGAGGACCTGCCCAAAACTGGAGCTGAGGTATGAGGCATTAGGAAATATGTGACAAATACAGAGAAAAATAAAGACCTAGACAAGAGAAATTGGGAAAATATTACCAGCTTTTAGAATGGATACAGTAAAATATTTCTATCTCTGCTTGGAATCCAGAAAGGAGAAGCCTATTTGCCATTCTGTACCCATTGCCTTGCAGGAGAAGCAATGCAGTTGCAGAGGGAACCTGAGGGCTCCACTGCAGTGAACGACAAGAGCTTTTTGAGTCAGGAAGCAAAGTTAACGTCAGTGGAATTTCTGACATTGTTAGTAGCACATGAACTCACAATGATTCCTGCGGTTTCTGCAAATTAGCAATCTAAATCTTTGCTGTATACTGGAATAACCAATTAGAGAAAACACTTTTACCTTCTCTGCAGCAATAGTTGTTCTATATACTTTAATGCAGACATATCTATAGTGTAACATTCATACTTAAATATGTTACTCATACTATGCAAACTGCTCTATAAACTTATAGTATATTCTACTCATGCTCAGTGCATGACTGATCAGCCTTTTCCAAATTTCTTCTACCTTGTAAACTATCAAATTTTCAGAATGTATCAAATATTTAAATCTATCTTGCCATTTTCCACAACTTTTCAACAAATATGTAAGGTCCTATATGGCAGATAATTTTAACTGCATGCCTAATAACACATTTCCCTTAATTCTTGTCATGAGAACTGCTTTTGTCAGAGGCAGTGTTGTATTCAGCTGGAAAACTACACTATACAAAGTATTCTTATAGATGTAGTGCCTTTATTTTTAGATATTAGAAAATGAAATATAAAAGAAGCATTTAAGTAGTGCCTAACTGCAAAAAAGGAATGTGAGAGAGCTAATATTTCATCTGACATTTGGGCATTGTCCTTTCCTGCTATCTTTCACACAGAATATAAGGACATTGCACGAGACCTAAGATAATCTTATAAATATGAGGTAAAAAGTATTTCAGGAAAGAAGGTAAGTCCCTTAGTAAAAATATAGCTGCAGATGATCAGTTCTTGAGTGCTTAACTCTAGAATTATCATTAAGTCATAGTGTTAAACTTTGTTTCTACCCAGCAAGCACAATTTCTAACTATTGTCCTATTTTATCATTATCATCATATTTTGGTACTGGAATCTAAAAAAGTTTCACTATTAGTAGTTGGTAAGGCCAACTCATATATCTATGTATACATCTGAGCCGTCTCTCCAGAAGAACTACAAAAAGATTTCCAGGATGTTTATAAAAGGTGCTTTTATTTGGTTTTGTTTTTTCCTCTGGCATATATGACTCTCCAATTCAACTTCTTTGCATTTATTTCCCATGTGTTCTCTTTTTTTTTTTGCTTTTTGAGACAGGGTCTCTACTGTGCAGATCAGGCTGGCTTTGAGCTCACTTTTGTAGCCCAGGCTGGTCTCGAACTCGCAGCGATCCTCCTGCCTCAGCCTCCCGAGTGCTGAGATTACAGGCGTGAGCCACCACACCCGGCTCCCATGTGTTCTCTTATCTGTACTCCTAGATATCTAAATTCTTATGTTAGTTGATCAGTGTAAGTATTCACATTTCTATACCATTCCTAATGTTGGTTATCTTATTCTCCTATGTGTTTACCTTTTAAATTATAGCATTAAAGCAACAAGCAATTACAATTACATTAGAAGTCATTCCTTTTAAAAAGTCCTGCATTGGGTATAATCCACACACTCTATCTAAGTTTCTTACTCAATATCCTCAAGAACCAAACACTGAAAACTGAAGGAAAATATTTCTTCCATTTTTCAGTCTGCCATGAAAACACTTGAGCTATTCAGGGTGTCCACTGACCATTTGGCCTCATTATCATTAAAATGAGAAAGCTATACATGATCTCTCAATTACAGATTAAAGATAACATTTTTTTGTGAATTTTCATATGCAATCACTTCTCTGGCTAAATAACAAGATATCTGAGAGAACATCTTACGCAAATGTATATCTTAAATATTCATCAAATCAGTTATAAAATAAATTCTGAATAATTTATTATCACTGATGCTATTTGGTAAGCTATCAAGATCAATTAAGATATTCTTATTTACAGGTGGGTTCTTATCAATTATTAATTTGCATCTCAATGATCACAAACAGAATGTACAGCTGAATGGGGTAGATTAACCCAAATATCTCAATATGCCAAGAATTGCAAAGAGTAAAGTAACACATAACCAGGGGAAAATCTGAATAACAAAATCAACTGTATCGTATGACCTACTGTTGTAAACTGTTATGAAGTTGGTGTGTGTGTGTATGCCTATGTACATTAGAGAATAAGGTTACAGGTATTATACAAGTTTGATGTATACCTCATTAATATCTTGGAGGTACCTTTTTTAAAACTGTGCAGCCACAGATATGTTTATTTATAATGCCAGAATAGTATACTTTACCTTATTTAATAATTTAAAGGGGGGAAATAAATAAAGGGAAAAATACCTCAAAATATGCTGCTGAACTGCTGGCTTTGTTTTTTTTTTTTAAATAGGGATGAAACTCAGGACCTTCAGCTTGCCAGGCAGGTGCTTATTTGGCTGAGCTATATTCCTGAATTCAGTACACAATGATAGGAGAGATGTTGTTTGCATCTTTACTCTCTCTTGTGAAACTTGGTTTTTCTTTGCGGATTTAAACCTCAATCACACAATCTTGATGATATGAGCAACATACAAAGAACAATTTGGTTGATAGATAGTACCTAAGTCAACTTAAGACAAAAATCAAGAAACATGAATATTAAACAAACAGCTACAAGGAAAGGATTTTGGCTTTGCAGTGTTGCCTCCTGAAGACACCACTCAGTCTTTCCACTGACATTTATAGAGATCTCCTGCCTCTTTTTTTCATATTTTTAAAATGTATTTAGTGCAAGGTCTAGAGAGCCTACAGGGTTTCACTAGGTAGGCCAGACTCATGGCTGGGATTACAGATGCAAACCACATGCCCAGTCTCACTTCCCTAGCATGCCCTGGGGGCATGGCCAGCAAGACATGCTGGGGATAGAACCCCAGGTCCCATTTCTGCCTAAATAGGTGCTTCAGGCAGCCGAGCTATCTGGCTGGCCTTCTCTTTTTGATGCCTGTTCAATACTTCTTTTGATCTCATGAGCTATGCCTAATTATTTCAATAAATTTTCCCCCAATTAATTGCTGCCATAATTAAAAAAATGTTAAGAAGAAAATTAAAGGCAGTAAATATGGGTTCACTTACCTTTCAGTATCATGTATAACTTTCATTGATATAAATGAAAAATATTTATATTTTATGATCTTTCATTAATCTGGTCACGTGAGGCAAATTTGAAAATATGTAATTCTTGGAAAATTAATTTTATGTCAAGTCTTTCACAAGAATAACTGAGAAGATCCTTGCTGAGATCTGATATTACAATATAATTCTACAGTGACATATGCAATGAAAAGTGGAAAATGACCCAAATAAAGTATTTCCTACTTAATGTTTTGAGAATTATCTCTGTGTAGCAAGTACAATAGTATAGCAAAACACATCTTTTATTTCTACAGTTCCTGAGCATGTGCATATATGCATGAGTGTTTCTTTTTTTAGTTTTAATTATAATCATGTTAAAATAAAAATTTGATACATAGCATGAATTACTGATTTTTGCAACTTTTGAAATTAACTATTTTTATTGCTAACACTATTTTCCTGTGTATTAATAGCACATGGTGTGCTTTATAAAAAGGAGATATTTATAAATTATTTAGCACAATGCATACAAACACATGCATGCATACAAATCACTTAAACTATACACTGCAATATTCAGTTCCTGCAAATGTGTCCATACAACTTTATGATTGTTTTATCAGAGCCATACCAGGTCAGGGACATCAAAAGCCTATAGCTAAATATTATCCAGGTATCTTTGAGTACAATAACGAATTCAGTTCTACATGTAATTTGTTAAATAAGACAAACATGACATTTATTACTTTTTACTCTATTTTCACATTTCATCTTTCTTATCTTGTTTGTAATGATACTCTGTTTTGGTTAATAGGTTATTTTTTAGCACTGAATCTTTGAGTGTTCTCAGTAGCCTGTAGAAATGTACTAACTAATAGCATAATTGAGTATCACGGTCCTAGCAGACAGCTAAATAAACTTCTGAGCTATACCACTGGCCATAGTGTAGGTTCTTAATCAAGGCATGTGGAGTCACTGATCAGCCTGCCAATCCTGACATGCAGAATGATACCACTGGCTGCTCATACGGTTCTTAGCAGCTTGGGTTAAAAACACAGAGGACAATTTTCCATACTTCAAAAAGACTGTAAGTGGGCCCGGCGGGATAGCTCAGTGGTCTAAAGCGCCTGCTTGGGAAAGCTTGGGCAGCTTCAGGGACCGCGGTTCAATCCCAGGCACCACATGCTGCGCCAGCCCTGCCCTCGGGGTGGGCTGAGCCAGCCATAAAAAAAATGAGTGAATAAACAAATAAAGGTTCGGAAAAAAGAAAAAAAAATAAATAAATAAAATAAATCCTTAAAAAAAAAAAAAAAGATTGTAAGTGTCAACAGGTTATAACCTGTCCTTCCAATTTCAATAGCCATAGCCACATATTCAAGGAAAAAATTTACATGTCATAGTAAAGAGCTTCTTAAAACTCACAAACCTAAATGCACTTTCCCTGAGCCACCTATATTTGTTTTTAAATATTATTTTCCAATTTCAAGTATCACCTAATTTTCATCTTTGGATCTGAGTATAAGTTTATTTTCCATATAAGGAGAAGGACAAAGAGCAGGAAGAGGAGGAGGGAGGGAAGTAAGTGGGCAAACTAGCTGCATAGTGGGCAAACAAGAAAAGTGAAGTAATGTATCCTGACCTCATTATGTGGTGCTAGCCAGTCGCTGGGTCCAAATTCATTTACTATTTGGTTGAATCTCAGTTTAAAAGACTATTGTCTTTATATATTTATTTAATTTTCAAACAACAACAACAACAAAAACAGTAGTAAGGTAGGCATCACCATTACTTTTTCATTTTTGCTGTTTCATGGAAAAATTTAGACGGCTAAGCAACTTGGCCTGGGAGAGTGAACCATGCAGAGCTTTTTATAGTAAGCAGCCTGCTGTTTGCTGCCGCTGCCCTCAACCATTCGATAAACTGCAGCCGGAGAGGTGCAAATGCTCTTCAGAGACTGCATAAGCAAGGGCACATGTGAGCCACACTGAAGGGAGGGCGCCAGCCTTTCAGAAATTAGCAGGGAGGAAAAATAAACAAGATAAAAGTTCAGAAAAAAATATATAAGCTATGAAAAATTGTGCTGATCTTAATTAAAATAACAGAAAGCAAAGAAATATAATAAATGTAAAGTATAAGAGATGACAACATCTAAAGCAGTGTTTACACATATCAATAATTTAGTGCACTTGTGACAAAATTTTACCTATTTGCAAGAAAATTATGTAAACTTATCCTGCCTGAACACTCAGGTCACATTTATTACTTTTAAGAAAATGGAAACAATAAAGGTGACTTTTTTTCTTTCTTTTTTTTTTTTTTTTTAGTTAAAAATTAATTAATTTTTGGGCAGGAGTGTTAGCTCAACAGTCCAAATCGCCTGCTTAGGCAAGTGCAGGGGCTGCAGTTCCATCTACAGCACCACATGCAGCACCAGCCCTGCCACACCAAAAGAAAAAGATCCTGAAATTTTTATGCCTAGGACCACCATCAACAGACATCAGTCTTTGAGTCATTTCTCTCTAACAAAATTTATGCCCATTTGGGCCTATTCTTCTTGCTTTGCCCTCAAATGACTGTATAATTCTATTGCTTTTTTCCAAAAAAAATAGTATGAGAACTGCAATGGTTTCTCAGAATCAGTAAGATGATAGTGAATGAATAAAGAAAAATTAAGAACATATAAATAAGGACAATATTATCAATCAATATATGTAAAAATCTTCCAATTTATTTGAGAACAAATTTGTGACCTAGTTACTGAGCTTGGGTCTTTGTCCATGTCCAAAAATTTCAGTAAAATATATTGCTCTCTCTACACATTAAATAAGATGATTTAAGCAGAAGTCCCCCAGTCATATATTGATGATTTATTCCTAAAAAGTTACTGTTGTTAATCATTCGTGAGCACAGAGACTTACATGTCTGTAAAGACACAGAATAGGCCAACCAAAAATCAAATTCAAGTTTACCGAGGTCAGTATGACTGATGAAACAGTGTGATCATATTTAGGTAACTTCTTTAACAACAAAAGTTGAACTAGCTCAAAAAAAAAAAAAAAAATCCAAAGATTATTCTAGCATTTGTGACACAGATAGCACACAGATGATATTCCTAGATATGGGCAAAATTCTCAAAACAAAACACAGTTATTAATCCCTTTCTAATTTTATTTATTTGTTTATTTATTTATTTATTATCTTTTATTTATGTGTGTACTTGGTACAGGGTCTCACTATGCACTTTGGACTCATAGTGATAAGCTGTCTCAGCCTTCCCAGCACTTGGATTACATGTATGTGTCACCATATCAGGTTTTGTGGCCAGCAAGACACTAGGGTCAGCATGGAATGTGTTATCCGGGATGGAACCTGAGTCCTTGAGTTTTCCAGGCAGTTTAGACTGCTGAGCTATCTCCCTGACTCTCTAATTTATTTCAAAGATAAGGAAACATTGACCATGGCTTCATGTTGTCAATTTATGAGTTCTATTAACATGAGGAAAAATATCACAAAATAAAAAAGAAACTAACATACATTTAAATAATAATTTTATTACATGGAGAGAAAAATGCATTAGGAAATATTCTTAAACAAGAATCACTGTCTAAGTTACAAATACTTAAATATTTTTATAATACTTTTTAGTCAATGTCTAGATTTAGCTTGTAAACATGAGTTATTTTAAGTCATTGTTTTTGAGGTTAGCTTATCAGTTCAATAGAAGTGAATATATAACAGTATGATTTACTCCACTATAGTCTTTATCTTAAAAATCACGCTTTCATAAAGTATTTAACAAATTCGAATCATGAACTATAGTATTCATATTTTCAAATAAAATGTATTTATAATATTCACCCATAATATAAGAAGTATTTAATGTGCACAGGCAAACAAACACTCAGGCAGATATAAAACTGTAAGTAACGGTAGAAAATGGAATGTTGTGATATTCCTAAACATTTACATGTCATAATTATGCTAGACCCAAAGGGACTATTTGGCCACAACTATCTAAGCTAAATATAAGATTTTAGAAGGAATATTTTAAGTAGTCTAGGTATAAGCAGATAGTGTATTATTTAATTTTCTATAAGTAAATACATTGAAGAAAACAAATGTACTGTCCAAAAAGATTACTATGATCAATGTATGTGCAAATTAATCCTACTTTGCTTTATATAATTTTAGTATTTTAACATAATGAGATTATGCTACAGTTAGGAGCTGTATGTTGTTTCTTATCACAGTTTGTTTTGAAAGGCTCAGGACTACTGACAGAATAGAAACACTGACCGTAGGTGCTAGTAACAATGATAACTACAGATACTTCTACATAACACTAGCCTTGGATAATCGAATGACATTTTGAATTACTAAACTGTTAAATGATTCTGATCCTATTTTACTTCTACTGCTCTGTCTCTATACTAAGTGAAATTTTATTTTCAGTGACCGAAAGCCTTATAATGTGGAAGCATGAGTTGTGCACACAGGAATGTTGATGTGAAATAGAAAAAGCACAGCGTGCTTTTACCTCACAGGGCTGTTGGAAGCATCTGGGTCATGCGCTGCAACTGTGCCAATGATATTCCCCACTTGGGTTGCCTCTGACACCTCCATGGGATACAAAGGTGAAGAGAACACTGGGGGTTCGTCCACATCTTCTACAATGATCTTCACCGTGGTTGTGTCACTGAATGGCCCCAGGCTCAGAAAGCGAGGATCTGCGTCTTTATTGGCAGCTTCTATTCGCAGTGTATAACTAGTTTTGGCTTCAAAATCCAGTTCCTGTAAAGAAAGTTATTAGAGAATTCAAATTAGCAATTAGCAAAGCAATGCCTTTCATTTACGGATGCCAACAGGCACGGGAAGAACCGTGCCATGGAAAGGCACCAGCAGCATTCAACAATAATAAATCACAATGACAATCAAGATCCTCACTGCAATTCTGGCCCATTGACAATGGTGAGTGCTTCTGAGGTGACTTAATTGACTTGAAAGCCATATTTTGCATAGAGAGATGCAAGTCTTCACAACAAAACTCAAAGGACAACCGATCTGCTTAAAAAGCATTTTCCAACTGGACATCAGTGCAATAATACTCTCCAGCCCTGCCACTGGACTGAGCTACTCAGGGGTGCACATTAGGAAAGAAAATCATAGCTTTGTGGGGAATTTATAAGGTAAGTGGTTGTGAAACTATGAGAGGATCTTGAGATGTCAGGGTTTCAGAACACAGCACTGGTGACAGGGAAGGCATCCTTGGACTGTTCAGCCTCAAAGCAGAGCTGTTCTCTCCATGAAGCATGCGTACTGTTCCTCTATCAGACACTCTATCACTCTTTCTGCTAGATAACTAGCAATTATATTCTAGAAACTTTTTGTTTCTAATTTTCTAACATGATTCACATGACAAAAAGTTTCTGAAAGAAGTCAAATAGTCAACTGATACGGAAGCTTACAAAGTTTGTAAGGGCAATTAAATGGCACATTACTCAAGCATGTGTGGAAAATAAAAAAAAATTAAAAAAAAAAAAAGCATTGTACGTGTGACGTGTAGAAAATGTGACCATCAAGCATATCTTTCTCTAGCACATGGGGGACAGCTTTCTTCAATCTAATTCATAACACTACAGAATTTAGATTGTGTAATTTAAAGCAAAAGTATTACAATAGTAAAGAACTTGACAGAAATACTGTCAAATAATTTACTTAATTGTAAGTTGTTACCACATGATTATTAAGAAAAATGAGCTAATCTGTAATGCTGGCAACTGTAATTCAAATCTACCCTATGTGGGCTTGAGGATAGTTCAGTAGAATAAGCACTTGCCTCGCAAGTGCAAGGACCTAAGTTCAATCCTCTGTTCCAAAATAAAATAAAATAAAATAAATTACCCTGTGCATAGGAGCAGATGCAGATACACATATTTAGGCATACATATGTTCCAACCCATCTGCAGAAGGATGTAGTATTAGTGAAAATAAATAAAAATGTTGTTAAGCAGGATGCATATACAAACTATAATACATGTTAAGTCACATAAAATATAACGTACAATATAAATGAATATACATTATTGATATATAGCTATATGTACTGTTATACATATACTGCGTTTTAAATATGATATGTTATATTTATATACATACACACATGTATAGCTGTAATGTCATAAAACATTACATGAACAGGGGACAGAGCTCATTTCTGGGTAAAATGAATAAAATACATATAGCAATATACTAAACTAGGCTTGCAATCTCTAAATCAAAGTCTTTGCTGACACATATTCTTAATATTTGTTTCCTTTAGGCTGTAGACTCAGATTTGCTTATCACTATGATTCTCAGCATCTATCATGGTTTGGAGACAAAGATAGGTTCTTGTTTAATTAGGGAAGGCAAATTAGACTATGCCTTTGAACAAAAGAACCCTATTTGTCAAAGTAGAATATGCAAAACTGAAATAATCAAGTATAGTTTTGTGCTTGGGCACAAAGGCACCTCACAGAATTGATCATGAGAAGCTTTTAAAGCTTCTTCTAAAGCCACACTCAGCGTTGTGGAGCACGTGGCAAACTGTGCTGTGAACAGGTTGCTAAAAAATCCAGTGATGTTTTATGAGACATCCTTTTTTTGTTTTCTCATAAGGAAAATTAGGTTTCGCCCAAAGGTGATTTTCAAAGGTGAGAGTCATTTAAAAAGAAAGAAAGAAAGAAAGAAAGAAAGAAAGAAAGAAAGAAAGAAAGAAAGCCAAAAGGAAAAGAAAGGAAAGGAAAGGAAAGGAAAGGAAAGGAAAGAAAAGAAAAGAAAAGAAAAGAAAAGAAAAGAAAAGAAGAGAAGAGAAGAGAAAAGATAAGATCAGGGAACTTTCTAACAGATCTGGCACCTTTCAAGAGGATTCAAGTCAGCAGATTCAGGGCGTGGCATGAGCATGTGTGTAGGGAAGCCATGGTAGGGAACTGGTATGCAAATCCTCTGTTGAAGGCACTTAGTCATTAAAACCTTCTTGAGTCTCTACATAAAATCTAACATTTATTTGCAAAAATAAATAAATAAATAAATAAAGTTATAATTATTAAACCTAAAATAATTTACTGGGAAACCTTAGTGCACTTGTGAATAGTTTGAGTAACACCACAGTTTGATCCCACATTCATTATGAAGTATATAATTAGAAGGAGAAACTTGCATTGAAATAATAACTATAATAATTAGAAATAAGCTAGGATATATTAAAAAACATGTTTACCATTTGTTTTCAAATCAGCGCAAATCTGCAATAATTGTTTATGTTTTCAGAATTACCAAAGTGTTTACTAAATATTTCTGCATTTGATGAAATTATCCTCACATATGAAAGGATAATTTAAAATGTACTACAGAATTGAATGCAATAATTTAATGGATACTTTTTAAAAATGTGTCTAAAAGGCAGAAATACGAGGTACAGACATCTGGATGCTCCAAACTCATGTAAAAAAGACAGTGTTCTGTGTGATAATTAGGTGCCTAAAAGCTATTATGAAAATAGAGCAGTAAAAGAATCAATATAAAAAGATATGAAGCAAGAATGCAGACAAAAGGAATAGCTATATAAAAGTATTTTCAAAGCATATCAGACTAAGCCAGCAATCCCAGGTTTCTAAAAGTGGGGTGGTGTGATGGATAAGATTGTTAAACAAATTGAAGAAAATGTTCTTGCAATCAAATTTTAATTTCTGTTTTTCTCATTATTGTTTTCTACATGCATAATACATTCTGTAGCTATTAGATTTAATTATAGGGGTTATACTTGAAGAAATTGAAATAACAAATGAAGAAAATAAAAGTAATATCTAAACAGCTTCTTTTCAATCTTTGAAACAATATGTAATTGTAGACCATACAATTAGAAATGTAGCCCAAACAGTGCCACCTGGTAGTCCACAATAGCAAGAAACAGTGAGTGTTAATATGACTCACGGATTAAAGCTACACTGAGACAGAAAAATATAACACGTTTCAATCACACGTGGGAAAAAAAATTGGAAGTAGAAGAGGACTGATTAGAGAAGGGGAGGGTGACAGTGGGAAGAGAAGAGAGAGAGAAACATGGAGAGAGGAAAGGAAGGGAGGGAGAAAGAAGGCTGGACATGAAGCACAATGTAGGCAAGGTCACAGGGAGCCCTGCACACTGCTGGAATTCCCTAAAGCCTTCGATTGAGAATCAGAACTTCATAAACACTGTAAATATTTCATAAAAGCTCCACATTATGTTGTTTTCAAATACCAAAAATAAAATGCAAGTCACACACATCTGAGCTGCCAATGTCATGGTATGACGCTCTTCTTCATCTCTCCATTGACATCAATGCCAGAGACACTAGAAGAGAAGAAGCAGCTATTTTGGTATATTTGTATCAAAACTAGGTATTAGAATTCTTTGAATTTATTATGACCAAACATGATAAAATTTAGTATCTGTCTTGGTTACCTTTCTCTCATTTCTGAGACAAAAATACCTGACTCAAAATTATGGAAACAGAAGTTTATATAAGCTCTCAGATTGTGAAGCTTTTGATCTATAATCAGCGGATTCTAAGGCAAGGTGAGGCAACACAGAGGCAATAGTTCAAGGCAACATAAGACAGAAAACAACCACAGCAAAAGATAAGGACAAGCAAGCTAATAAGCAGGCTACCCACCCTCAGGCAAGTATAGCATTCACACCATCTCAGTGACTTCCTGTTGCACAGGCTCAGATGTTTAGAAAGTGTTCATCCTAGGGCCATTTCCAAAGGCTCTTTAACCACGTGGTGAAGAACAGTCAGAGCAATGACCCTTTTCTGGTATGACACTTTCTCTCAGTTACTTTTCTCTCATTGCTGGGACAAAATACCCAACACCCCAAATTAAGGAAGGAAAGCCTTATTTAGTTCATAGTTTGTGGATTTTCAGTCTATATTCTGCTGCCTCCAAGGCAAGGTGTCACAGCACAGGGGCAAACCTTCAAGGTGACAGAAGACAGCAAAAATAGCAAGAGCAAAATGGGGGGGAGGCTTCTTTCCTTCCCTTCTGTTGTATGCAGGCTACTTGCTTACACCATCGCTGTGCTCTCCTCTTCAACAAGCTTAGGATATATACAAAATTAGGAATCTGGGCCCCTGCCTATTTAAGTATCTAAATCTCTCAATTCTCAAGTTAACACAATGTATCAAGCATGAAAGTATTAAAATAAAGTTCTATCTAAGTTAAGAGTCTGCAAATTTTCATTTTTGTTTTGCTTCTTGAGATATGGTCTCACTCTATGTTTTAGGCTAGGTTTGAACTCATTATGTAGTTTAGGCTGGCCTTAAATTTGTAGCAATCATGCCTGCCAGGCAAGTGCAAGGTCATGAGTTTGAACCACAGTCTCGCAAAAAAAAAAAAAAAAAAAAAAAAAAAAATTGCAGCAATCCAACTGCCTAATCCTAAGTATTGGGATTACAGTGATTTTACACATCTCTGGGGAAAGCGTCTGAAAGTTTTGTGTAAGGGATGAGATAATAAATGTTAGGTTTTGTAGCCTATATCTTTGCTGAATGTAAAGAATGAGCACAAATATGTGCCAATAACAATTCATGAAAGCAGAGATTTAAATTGTATATCATATTTACAGATTCCTAACACAGTTTTCTATGGATTTTTATCAACAATTTAAAAAATGTAAAACCTTTCTAAGTACATGTGTTGAATAAAAATAGGAAGACAGTGATTTTCCAACTCTTGATGGAAGGACTCTCAAATGGTGAAGCGAATATTTAAGCACTGCTATGACTGGCAACCATAGTATCTCTGTAAAACTAATGGGTCATCTTTTTAAATTTTCCCTTTTGACATGTTTAATGAGCTATTCATTATGAAGAGTACTTGTTATCTACCCCAGTTTGTATCACCTGCTCTCTCTTCTCAACTTTGTCATTATCCTTACTGAAATCTTTTAGACAGCATCAACTTTATGAATGTTTCCCTATCCTCCAGGGCAATAACAGAACTACTGAATGGTAAGACCTTCCAAAGTGGAAGTATTTTTTGAGACCTTTAACATAAAGTTAGAAAGTGCAAATACACGGTTTTTTAAGCAGAAGATTTATTTCTCCTCAAAAATTTGTGTGTTTTCATTCTAACCTTTACAGCAACAGTATTAGAAGATAACGTCTTTATTAAATCTTGAGGGTCAAGG
>PVJA010000674.1:23152-96550 GCA_004027025.1 Myocastor coypus
GCGAAAAGCAATTTAGCTGTAATCTGTTTTTGCCTGGCAACCGATGTAGTAACCAATCAGATTTGACTGTGCGAGCGATGGTGATTGGTGGGCGAAGTGCTATATATGAGGGAAGCGCGGGCTGGAGGGGGAGAAGAGGCAGAGATGTAAAGGGTGGAGGATCTTGTTAGATCCTGGCTGCTGTACTGAATAAACGTTTACGAGCTGAAGTCCGGCGTTCAAGCCTTTGTGTTGCGGTGCCGGACATCAAGGAATCATGATTTTTATCAGAGCTCTTATAAATGAAACACCAGAAAACTCAGTTCTCTGGTATGTAAGGACACAGAGAGAAGATTGATTTCTACCAGCAAGAATGATGGCTGTCACTAGAAAATGAATCTGTCTTGGGTCAGCCAGATAGCTCAGTGCCTGCTTAGGCAGAGCACAAGGACCAGGGTTCTATTCCTGGCACCACAAGCCCTACCAGCCTCACTCCCTGGGCATGCTAAGCCAGACATTGAGACTGAGCATGGTGGCATGCACCAGTAATCCCAGCATTTGGAATATTAAAAGCAGAGGATCACTATGAGCCTGATGTACATAGACCCTGTACTAAATACTAAATAAATAAATAAATAAATAAATAAATAAATATCTGCGTTGACCTTGAATTTCCTAGCCTTCAGATCTCTGAGAAATATTTTTTTAAATAGCCAGGCAACAAGAATTGATTGGAATACATGCTGACTATTTAAATGAAAGGAGCTGGCCAAATAGCTCAGTGGATTAAAGCATCTTCAAGGAGGCATAGGGGCTGGGAGGTCCAATCACCAGGCCTACCATGCTGGCCCCACACCCTGAGCACACTGAAATGGCAGCTGAAACTGGGTGTGGTGGCACACATCTGTAATCCCAGCTCTGGAAAGCTATAAACAGGAAGATCAGTTTGAGTCTGATCTAGTGGTAAGACCCTGAAGGTGCTACAGACCCTTCCCTAAAATACAAAAAAAAAAAAAAAGAAAAAGGGCACATTGCCACGAATGTCATGAGCATGCTTGAAACAAGGGTGAATATTTTCATTATTTTGAGGAGTAAATGGTAATGTGTTTTTCATTATAATAATTTCTTATCAAAACATTCACTATGTTTATCATTTCCCATTTAGTCAAATAAAATGATTATAATGAACTACTATAAGCTTTACTTACCTTATCTAACACAATTCAACTTTTTAAAAATGTATTTAGTTTGGGGTCTACAGGGTCTCACTATACAGCTCTGACTCATTGTGATCTTTCTGCTTTCAGCCTCTCAAGCACTGGGTATAGTGTGTGACTCCATGCCCAGTCTCAGTCACTGGTTCATCATGCCCAGGGGATGGGACAGGGACACCATGCTGAGAATTGAACCCCGGTCCCTGTGCCTGCCTGAGTGAACACTTCAGTCTGCTGAGCTATGTGGCTGGACCTATGCAACTTCTGCCTGGTATCCAGAGTCAAAATAGCATAGATGTCTAAGTTAGAAATTAATATATACTTGGAGAAGGGTTGGCCTCTCAAGGAAGTCAGACAAAAACAAACATCAGAATTGTGGCTAGAGGCCACTGCTAGATAAACAGCAATATGAGATCATACTGGACTTGGTACCACCTGGTCCAGTGGGCTCAGACATCAACCACATAGGTGGGGGACCAGAACATCCAGATCCATACTCTCCTCACTGCCCACAAAACACCTTTGTTCTTTCCATGTACCTGTGCCACATGACTCCTTTCCTTATTAGATCACCATTAGCCAAGGGGCTGTACTTGTAAGCCTATACATTGACTGTAGTCTGGCCTATGTGATAACCACATTATGATTTGCTATAAAAATTAATCCTGTAAAAGGGCCACAGAAAACAACAATTCCAGATCCCTTCTAGAAATCCATGAGTTATTCTTTCCTTATTGGCAATAAAACTCTAATTGCCTCTGTTGTTTCATTCCTAAGTATTAGGAGAACAGGCTCTTGGCACGTTTGACATCTTTGAGACCATAAGTTATTTTTTCCTGTATCAAAAGCCTCATGAAAGATAAATGCTTGAATCAATTCAGGACGATAAAATAGCTATGACAACTAGCACGGAAAACTTGCACAACTGCTTTAGAAGGTGGTGAGAACAATGAGGTAAGTGCATTTGAAGTGGGGAGAGAGTGCTTTGAGGATGACTAGTAGCAATGTGACTTGTATTAATTTTTTAACATTCTCCATGTTTTGATCTGGATGTTGTACTTGTTACAGCAGCTTGACTGCATTAGCACAGTACTCTTAATTGATGTGACAGCTAAATAGCAAGGAGTCCTATAGAAAGTTCATAAAGCCCATACATAAAAGACACAAAGACACCGTGTCAACTTGTGCCAGTGTGCCCCCATCTATTCCCTTTATGCTCTAACAAGGAGGCATTGTTCAACCTCTCAGTGCAATTGGGCCTTGTACTGCACATTATCATGTCAAGGCACCAGAGAGCTCACCATGATAAAATGGTTATTTTGAGTCATTAGTAAATATACGGTAACAGTGACTCATTTTGTAGTCAACGTATAAATATTTGCTGTTATATATACTATGTCACTATATTCTGTTGCTCTTAGGACAGTTATTATTAGTATCAGTTCTACTACATCATAGGAAACAGGTAACAAACATCACATTGTTGATGGACAACGTTCTCACTTTCTATATGCACTACCCAGTCAAAATGAAATTTTATATTTTTTTATTTTTTTTTTTGTCTTTTTGAGACAGGGTCTTGCTATGCAGTTCAGGCTAACCTTGAGCTCACTTTTGTAGCCCAGGCTGGTCTCGAACTCGCATTGATCCTCCTGCCTCAGCCTCCCGAGTGCTGGGATTACAGGCGTGAGCCACCACACCCGGCTCAAAATGAAATTTTATAAAAATGAAAAACCATGAAAAAAGTTATGTTTTTCTCATCTTTGTTTTCTCTCTATTACATAAATCTATGTTGAGTGAAATCAATTTATGGTATTCAATATTTCAGTTAAAATGTCTAACAAAAAAACAGAGCCTTTATCACTGTTTTAGGCTTTCCAATACTAAGACCTAAGATAAAATACAAGCTTTAATCTGTTTAATAAGATCACTGCATTGTGGTTTTCTTTTTCCACATAGGTGAGCTCTCATTAAGCTCAGTGACCTTTTTTTACTCCTTGTACTTTTGGCCAGTCCTGTTGCTGATATTTTAGGAACTGATCCAAGTTAAAACCTTCTGGAAATTTTTCATTTTTTTCTCTTTTAACTTTAGAATGCTACAGAGCTGCTTACTGTATATACATGTGCTTATGTATTAAATATCTTATGTTCTATGTTGCCTTTGTACAAAAGCTCTATGGCTGTAATCTTTCTTTAAAAGCATTTCCTCCCTTTAGAGACTACCACTGTCTTTTAGGTCAACCACATTCTGCAGAACTCAGTAGCTTTCCTACTCTCTTAGTCAAATGATTATAAATCTTACATTTTTCTAAGTAAGTGATCTTAAATGTGACCATAACTAAAGGAAAAGTAACACTGTATTATAACTATCTTTTGGGGGTAATTTTACTCTAATTTATTACTCAGCCACTGAAAAGTGATCTACAAACTTAAGTTATAGAATTAAAAGTAACTTTATACATTTAAATCAAATAAGACAGGAAAGGTTTAGCTTACCCAAAGCCCATAGGAATTTCTGTCTATAGTATCAAGGGCAGTGGAGTACAGCAGAGGATGGCTGCTCATGGCAAAGAAAACATGAGCCAGAAAGGGAGACCAAGGGAAGCAGGAGAAGATAGATCCTTTTAGGCCATGTCCCAGTTACTCATTTCCCACACCAAGCTTCTTCTCCCACCATAATGTTTAGCTGCCAACCCTTCAGTGGCATGGACTACTCCATTGCTAAGTTATTTCCTCAATTCTCCCCTGTAAGCAAACAAGGCTTTGAAGGCCTACAAGATATAACCTATGACTTAACTACATCTATATAGTTTTGTTGTGGCTTGTGTCGACATGTCCCTCCAGAGTTTCACGTGGTCATAAGTGGGGCTTTGCAAAGGTGGATAGATCTAGAGTGTGATGCTAGGATCTAGGATATGTGTTTAATCATTTAGTCCACTGACTGATTTGGCATAGTTCTGGGTGTGGATAATCACAAGGCCCATCCAGTATGTGACTTCTATTTGATCTAAGTATATGTAGCCTAGATAGAATACAAAGGGCACAAAGAAAGCTGCATCCCTCTTCATGGTTTGCTGACTTGCTATCTGCTGACTGCCATGAGTGATTTCTCCTCAGCAATGCTAGCCTGTTTTTGCATCATCCAGCTATGAATTGAAACTGCTACGCACTGTGAGCTATATATACTAAAGCTTTCCGCTTTTAACTTTGAGTGCTGGGCATAAGGTATCACCAACAATAAAAGTAACCAAGACATAGCTTCTGTACTTGTCTGTCTTGGCACAAATCCAGCTTAACCACTGACATGTGAGAAACATGCCCAGAGCCTCTTGATCCTCCATCAGGTAGACAGCCATCTCCATAGTACAGAGCCACCAAACTACAGTAGGTGATTACCGAAGCATGTGTGAGCCCCGCTGAGACCAGCATAGAAATCAATCTACTGAGTCAAAGCCAATTCATTAACACACACAATAATGAGCTAAGGAAATGCTGTTATTTATAAGCCCTACTCTTTGGGGCAATTTATTAAGCAGCAGCATAGAGTTAGTACAACTGTGGAGAAAAAACAGATAAGAGTTAATGGTTTTATTTGTGACATGGGATGGCAATACACTTAAGAAAAATTAAGTATAGTAAAAAATCTCAAAAGGACAAATTTCATTGTAGTGAAGAGGTTAGATCTAGACATATAAATGGTTTTGAACTCTTCAAAAACTGAAGTCACTTGAGTTATCTCCTTAGATGTTATGTCCTGCCTCTGTTGTATTAGATGTTAGAATCCTTCTATGATCAGTCCTACATAGTATATATTCCATTTGTTTTCCTTCATATTAATAATCAATTTATAAATTTTTAATTAAGCCTATATGACGCATAGGCTCACATAACTTTTAAGATAGATTAAAGATATCTTAGTATTGGGAGAATAAACAGTTGGTATCCTCTGACTCCGACTCTTCTGTAAAAACTGAAAATTTTCAGTTTTGACAAGAAATATCTTTCCTTCCTTTGATGCCCTCATGTCTTGCACCCTCACCTTATGTATATGCTTCAAGGTTATTCTCAGTTCTTGCCATAATTTTGACTATCATTCATGTACAGGTGACTCTAGATTTAATTTTTATTCTACACCTTATCTTTGATCTTTACTCATAATATATATTATATATAGTATATACTATATATTATATATGCAATATATATATTTGGAGATATATAGAGAGAGGCATCTCCAAATAATATATGGTCAGTCATTACTTGTCCTTATTCTAAAGATACTATATACTTATTCAACTACTAGACAAGAATCATTAATTTTATCTCTAAATTTTCTCTTCTATGCTCTTTATGCAGTCTCTAAATCTTCTCAGTTTTAATTCTTAAATGTCTCTTCCTTGAAATTCTACCTATTGTGGGCTGGTGAGAAAGCTCAGCGGTCTAAAGCGCCTGCTTAGGGAAACTTAGGTAACCGCAGGGACCATGGTTTGATTCTTGACACCACATGCTGGGCCAGTGCCACTCCCAAGGCAGGCTGAGCCATGCAGAAAGAAAGAAAGAAAGAAAGAGAGAAAGAAAGAAAGAAAGAAAGAAAGAAAGAAAGAAAGAAAGAAAGAAAGAAAGAAAGGAAGGAAGGAAGGAAGGAAGGAAGGAAGGAAGGAAGGAAGGAAGGAAGGAAAGAAAGAAAGAAAGAAAGAAAGAAAGAAAGAAAGAAAGAAAGAAAGAACGAAATTCTGCCTATTGAAAATGACTGAAGAATCACTATGCCAAGGCAAAAGACAGAGGTAAGGACAACTTTATATAAGCTCTGACTTATATTTTACCAAATCTATTTCTCACTCAGCTCACACATACTCTGAGGATACTGCATGTCTCCTGTTGAAATCAAGGAAAGCAGGGAATATTTTCAAGTTAACAGAGTCTTCACCTTTTGTGATCATTGCTCCTCATGTGTTAAAATTTAGATTAATCTGAACTTTCCTCAAAGAATGTTGATTCACCAATTTTCTCTATGAGATGCTGGCTTCATCTCTAATCTTGAGCTCCTAACACAGGTAAATTTAAGCAGATGATAAGCCTACATGTATGATCAAAATATTAATGGAAGTCATATTTAGAGTTTGTACAGAGTGGCAATGGCTGCATTACAATGAAATAAAACTTAAAGTCATCAGTCCATCAAAATGGAGTAAGTATATTCATCTTTCATACCTCACTTCTCTCTTTCTCTCTCTCTCTCTCTCTCTCTCTCTCTCTTTCTCTCTCTCTCTCACTCTCTGTCTCTCTCTCTTTCTTTTTTTTCTCTTTTTCTTTTTGTGGAAGTGGGGATCGAACTCAGGACCTTGCATTTCTCACCCAGGCACTTGTGTCTCTGAACTATCTCCCCTGCCCCTCATACTTTATTTCTTAATCAAAAAAATTCAAATTTTATTCCATTTCACAGTCAAATGAGAGCAATATTTTTCCTTTGAGAAATATGCATCTATGACAGCTGAATTTATTGAACAAAATCTTTGAAAGAACATTTTAATGACATGAAAAAATATAAACTAGAAAAATCAGTTCAGCACTTTCAATTTCCTTTAAAATACACCAGTAACATTTTAGAAGAAATATAGAACTGAGTTTGGGATTCAGCCTCTCATTATTGGAAACAGCAGGCAAAAGATACATTTTAATACAGAAAAGCACTCTCAGCATTACAGGCCTGCACAGCTGGCCTGGAGTCTGAAAAATCATAGCCCACTTTAGCTGCTCCTTACCTTCACAGGACAAGGAGGCAGCCACAGCAGCACCTCTACAACATTGCTTCATCATTTGAATTCATTTGGCCCTCTTCAGTGTGGGATACAGGGAGATTATGAGAAAACATAGCAGCATTGTCCGAAGGAAGCTTAAGTATATTTTAAAAACTGTATTTGCTTGATTTTGTGGTACTGGTAATTGGGCCCAGGGCTTTTGCAATGAACTGTATCCTCAGGGATTTTTTTTTCAGTTTTTTTTTTTTTTTCTTAAGTTTGAAAGCATCCTGCTGTATTTGTTTGTTAGGTTGGGCTCCACCTTACAATCCTTCATCAGTCTCTCAGGACGGTAGGACCGCAGGCATGTGGCCCCACACCTAGCCAGTATGTTATTTGGCTAGATGTGTATTCCAGAGGCTAAATATGTAATATGTATCACAAAGGCTGAATGTGTAATTATCCTTCATAGGAAATACATTTTGAAGAGGCCCATTTCTTTTTACTATACTGCAGCCTTAGAGTAATGTATTTTATACAAGAAAAAGTATAAAGCCTCAATCCCACCTGAGGTTTTACAATGTAAACCTAAATACATCAAAAGAAGAATTGGCATATATCAAAGGAAAAAAACATAATAAAGAGTAAAGTTCTAAGTTGTAAATTATCATAGAGAAGTATAAAAATAAAGAATTCTATGGAGATGGAAAACATAGATTCTCTCATGTAATATAATCTTTTTGTTTATACTTTTTGAACTTCAAATCCCTCTGTTAACTGGTTATACATATTTTCATAGAAGCATTCATAAATTGCCACAAAATGGTGTATTTGTTGCTTTCACTCTATAGGAAGTTCCTGCAAAGCCTAGCCACAAGTATTTCATGTTGTTTTATTGACCATGGTATTCCATATGTTTTAAAATATGGTAGGGATGTTAGAAAGAATCTTTACTTCTCTTACATCTAAATCATTTGGTTTTAGATAAGACATGCTTGTGAATTGGATTTTAAAAATCCATTCTATATTTCACAGTTAATTTTATCACTTCATAGTGTAGAAAGTCCTAAAATCAAGTGGCTTGTATACTGCTTAGTAGACTCCACTAGGTGTAAATGCTCTCTGGAAATGCTTTATTTGGGGTGTAGCATGGTTACAAGGTTTACTGAAAATTAGATTAAAAGACATGGAACTCAAAATCCTATCCCTTTAGCACCACAATCAGATGTTAGTTGAGGCTAAGAAACTTTAGGGCCAAACTTTAATTTTGAGAAATATACACCAAAGAAACCAGTTATTTAAAAAAAAAAAAAAAATGTATGTACGTGGGCATTCAATTCTCTGACAGGATATAGAAACCTGTCATGAACTTGGCTTGAGGGAAAAGTTTGACTTTGGTAGGCTAGCAGATAACATGGCATTAAGACAGAAGATTTCACACGTGTGAAAGAAAGCACTGGACATGTTTCACACAACCCTTAGTGGGCTGCAGCTCCTGGGGTTCGACATACGGCCAGAAGTTCATACAAATGTCCTTATAATGTGACTACCAAAAAACTATTTAAACTAGCCTTTCGTAGCTGCCACTGAAACTTTTCCTCACTTTAAATTTTTAAAATTATTTTAGAATTCCTAAAATAATTGTTTGCATTGCATAATAAATATTTCATTACTTTTTCATTGGTTTTATCACTGCCTTACACCTTTAGTAAGAGGTATATTATTTTTTTTTTAAAATGTTGAAATCATAAAAATAGAACTGTGTTTGGAGCAGCAATATTTTGTAGAGCAGAAGGATTTAAGGACTGAGAAACTAGAAACATAATCTCGGGAGCCAATAAATTACTTAGGAGTGAAATAAGGAAAACCAAATTATAATAAGGCTGAAGGGAAAGATAACACATTGACAGTTGTTACATATCAAAAAGAAGCCAATCAAGATTTCCTCTGGTAAGGACCTTGCCCGGGTGACTTCCTCTCTTGACGTCCTTGCTTGTTTACCTGAGCAACACTGGTTTGCACTGTACAACTCCTTGTTCACAGACTGACATGCTGAGCCCCTTGGTGGTGGGACGGAAGGTGGAGCCTGAAAGCTCTTAGATAGCTTTGCAAAACCTATCAGCCCCATGCCCCTGGTCACACCTTTCCCTTATCAAAGGCTCACATTGACTCTCAACCCTTAGTACCCCAGCAACCTGCCTCATATAAACATTCTGTTGCTTCCAAAAAAAAATTTGCACAAGTAATCTTGTTCCCTGTCTCTATCTGTTTGGCATAAATAAGGAAGAATGTAGCTACTTTATGAACTGGAGAGATAAGTAACACTAAAGAACTAGGGCTGGGGAGATCCCTCAGTAGAATAAGGGCT
Source organism: Myocastor coypus (assembly GCA_004027025.1). Lineage (NCBI taxonomy): Eukaryota > Metazoa > Chordata > Mammalia > Rodentia > Myocastoridae > Myocastor > Myocastor coypus. The sequence continues at coordinate 32,452 of PVJA010000674.1, forward strand.
TGCCTGGCAAGTGCAAGGGCCTGAGTTCAATCCTTGGTTCTGTTAATTAATTAATTAATTAGTGAAAATGAAAGAATGAGACAGGAAAAGGAAATGCCTGGAGAGATAGAAAAGCACGTGTATTATAGGAATTAAATGTAGTTTAAAATTGACTACCCTAGGTCTTTGAATACAATTAGGGAACAATGGAAGACATAATGCAGACGAGTTGGACTTTCAGCACCTGGGCTTCACAGAGATATTCCAGAACCCCAGCATTTCAATGAAATGTAATTTTGGGATTCTCATTAGCTAGATCGTTACTTTAGTTCTTCATTTTCTACACATAAATAATAATTACTTGTGTCATTTTATAACACATATTAGAACTGAATTTCTACTTTTAATTTTTTTCATGTTATTTTCAAGAGTAAATGACTATACATATTTCACTTTTACAATTTTCTGTAAGTTCTGGAAATAATATCCAGGAATTGAAGTTAAAATTTATTTCTCTATAATTAAAAACCAATATTTCATACAAATGAAATATTTTTTTCAGTTTTCATAATAGCTTCATTATAACATGCATGCACTAAATAAAATTATCTTTAGTTTACATTGAATATCATCAAAAGAGATTGATTTCACTGTATCTGTGTCTGTGAACTTTTGAGCTACAGTGTATTTAGTTGCACATCTTTTATTTTACACCACAAAACAAAATGTTTTGCCAACAGTTGGCCTATTCTGCTTATTAAAACTTTTGTACAAAGTCTGTCACCAGCTGAGCTAAAACAGCAGCTGTCCACTGGAAATAATTGCAAAAATGTTTTTCTCATTGGCCTGAAATCAAACATATGTCTTACTATAACAAATAAATTATAACTTTTTTATTGATGTGTTAATTACTGAATAGTGTTAATTAGTCTTATGCTCCTGGATTTGTATAACTAGTAAAACATCCGAGTTTGGGGGAGGTAGGGACTCTTATAGTTTTAATATTTTAAATATTTAATACAATAAGAATTTACTTTTATGTAATACCTTTGTCTAGTTTCATTTGAACATTTGACAAACACCATATATAAACATTTAGTAAAAGGCCCAATCTAACTAGTATCAGAAGCAATTTAAGCAGCAAATCACTCTCACTTTCAATGGTACTGTATTTGCATCTCCTGTGTATTTTTATTTAAGAGATTACGATGAGCTTCAGGAATTTTTCATGCTTTTCTGGTGGAAATTTTTAAGGTTGCAGAAAGTATTGTCTCATTTGCATATAAATGCTTTACATTGAGTATAGACTGAGGACTTCATTAGCAGAATAGTTAAGTAACAAAACCATTTCCAAATAGACCTTCAAAACAACATATTTCACAGTGTTTCTGCCTGTTACAGTGCTGGAAAAAAGGGCCTGAGGTTTCCTCAGGGAATGAAATTAAAGGCATTATTAAAAGTGTTGCTCAAGGGTGGGTTGGCCAAATAGTTCAGTGGATTAAAGTGCTTGCTGGCCCCACCACCAGAGGTGTGCTCAGAAGGAAACTGAGACTGGGTGTGGTACCATGCATCTGTAATCCTGGCTTTTGGGAGGCTGTAAATAAGTGGATCACTATGAGTCCAATCTAGTAGTGAGACCATGAACACCCAGTAGACCCTTCACTGAAATAAAAAAACGAAAGAAAGAAAGAAAGAAAGAAAGAAAGGTGTTGCTCAAATCTCCCTTAGATTAAAAGCTAATAATAATTCGTAATTTTTGTTCTTTAAAAGTACTATGGAATCCTTCTTTCCATATGGCCACTCAGACTAACACAGTATTCCATCAAAGCATTATAGACAACTAAGTCAGGTAGAGAGAGTCTACGCAGCCAGGCAGGCTGGGTGCTCAAGGGAGTCAGTGCAGGAGATGGAAACACAGTATAACTGGAGCTGGAGATGTGTTTGTTGACGGCCAGGCTTCAAGATAAAGAGTGAATGATCAGGCTGATGTGCTTATCCAAAGGATATAATAGAAATAAAAGATTACACTATAGTTGGTATTCCCTGGCCTAAAATACTCTAGATAGGTCTCAGTCATCGCAGGCATCTAGGACCTCCTGATTCTTCCTAAAAAGTTCTTTGTTCTTGCCATATACACTACCAACATGGCCCACTTCAGTACTGGGCAAATTTTACCCAAGTGGCCATATTTGTCACCTTATTGCTTAATCAGGGTTTTCACTCATTTTGTGTCCACCTCGTGGTTTTGATTCATAAATCTTCCTTTGAGAAGTGGGCTTGCTGGTATCCCATTTCTGGTTTCCTCCTGTCTCTAAGTAGCAACCGCTCTCAATAAATTTTTCCTACTATTAAACTCCATTGTTCCCTAGAACTCCTTCCCTCCTTCCTTCTTCCCTTCCTTCCTTCCTTCCTTCCTTCCTTCCTTCCTTTCTTCCTGCCTTCCTTCCTTCTTCCCTTCCTTCCTTCCTTCCTTCCTTCCTTCCTTCCTTTCTCTATTTTTATACAAGGTCTCACTACACAGTTCAGATCCTCCTGTGACAGCCTCCCTAGCACTGGGATTACAGGTGTCTGCCACCATGCTGTTTTGGGGCCAGCAGGCATGAGATACCAGGGATCAAACTCTGGGTCCTTGAGCTTGCCATGCAGGCACTTCTACCATGGACTTATCTGCCCAGCCTCCTTTATTTTGAGGAACACAAATCCTACCTTTAAAGTAGAAAGTTATATTATTTCTCCTAAGTCAAAAGCAGAATAATTTTTTGGTCATCTGTGATGCTACCCTAATTGAAAGAGAAATAAAAATTGAAAAAAGCATTACCTTCTGTATAGTAATTATACCTTCTTGCGTATCTTTGTCAACAGATATCTTGAAAATTTCCAATCCATCACCGTCAACAATTTTGTATTCCATTTCAGCATTTTCTCCTATATCTGCATCAGCAGCTTTAATTCTGGCCACTACTGAGGCTACCGGCAAAGATTCTGGAACATTATATTGGTAAGACCCTGTGAAATTCAAAATAAGGAATGAACAAATGTTTTTACCCCAAAGTAACCAAAGAAACAGGCAGACAGAGAGATGTACAAATATTTGGTACTTCTGTATCAACTTTTCTTAATTCATTTTTGTCTTTCAAGAGTAGATGCCAAGACTATGAGAGAACATAGTAAGGCAAGATGAGACAAGTGACAAGCTTCATATAGCCTCAGGAAATTTGATAGTTCTGATTCAATAATGATAACTCTGTGACAGCAGAAGCAGATGGCCTCAGGAAAAACATGAGAAGATTAGCTTTTCATGTAGTTCTCAACTGGTGAAAAGTATGCCGTTTAATAATAAAAATGTCAAAATAAAATGTAGTTAATATATAATCATCAAATATAACTAATTGAATTTAATTAATACAATATGCACAAATAAGACCAGCTCTGGCTTCTGTTGGGTAAACAGAGCCTAAATATTTCTCATAGCTTAATATTAGCATTCACTTAGTGTTTCTTTCAAAGAAAGTTTCAGGAAACTTTCCAGAAGTATGTATAGGACAATATTAATCTTGTTTTAGCTAATAAATGTACCAAGTACAAGAATTATTTATAATGCACTTAATGCACAATAGTGTAAGACCATTGGTGATGCTATTTAAACAGAAATGAGAAGTAAAGAGGAAACTCTTAAAATTATTTAAATATTTTTCTACTTAAGCTTTTTTTTTTTTTTTTTTCCCCAGTACTGGGAATTGAACTCAAGATCCTGACTTGTCAGGCAAGTGCTTATCTTACTGAACTATCTCCCCAGCCTACATAACCATTGTAATAACTCCTTTCCATCACTCTTCAACTAAAACTAAAACAATAAAAGTAATGTGAAAGACAGATGATAAAGGTAGGAAATGTCTCATAATAATATTATTTTTCAGTTTTTCTCTCATCATTTGCTTTCTATTTTCCCCTCATTCTTTTCCACTTCCCTTTGGCTGTTAAAATGTGATGCACTTATTGTTCCTTATGAGGAGAGAAGAAGAGATTCATTTCAGAGGGAAACAGAAAGGAATGTGTATTTACATGAAGTGACTTTAGTTTTAGGCTGAGACTTTTTTGCTTTTATCTAAAGAGTGCGATAAAAGGAGCCAAGGAGATAGCTCAGTAGAATAAGTGCCTCCCTGACAAGTGCAAAGGCCTAAGTTCAATCTCCAGTACTGCATAAAAAAATAAAAAATAAAATACAGACTGTGAGTAGCTAATTTTTTTAAGTTACTGCAATATATGCTAAATATGTTTTAGTTATTTCTAATATATACTAGTCCTCAATAAAATTCAAAAGTTGTAAGGACTGAAGTTATTAAATTGTAGAGCAAATGTCAGCAAAAATTAAAAATGCAGTAACATACTGTCATTTCTCACGTTAAAAAGCAAAATAATGTGTAATAAGTTAGAAAAAAATGTTACCAAAACAAGATAACTAAAGCTACGAAAGTTCTTCTTTTATTCTTATTACCCTAGGTTTAAAGAAAAGAGACACTGTTAATTTCATCAGAGGCCAAAGAGATAATACATTTTCCCTAAAGCCCCTTCCTTTTATACCATGGTAACTCATCAAAAACACAAAAGTTGCCCCATATCCTCACTCTGAATCAGAAGCACTGAATCATTTTTTTTCTAACGCAATATCTGATACCCAGCCAAGCAAGCATTATCAAATATGTTAAAGAGTAAATTTTTAAAGAACCATTTTTGAAATAAAAAATAAGGGCATTCTCTGACCATAAAGATTTATTTTTTGACATTATTTGCTTCAATTCATTAGAAGAAATTTATTATTGTGCTTCTATTGGATAGGAATTTTAGAGACATTTTCCAGACATCATGCCTGTAAAATTATTTTTTGTTTAGTAGTCCACAGAAATGACACATCAATGAAGAAAAAGAAAAAAGAAGAAAAGCATCTAAAATGAGACTGAGATGAAATGTATTCCTGGAAACAGAAAAGTTCTTCCTTGTGAACATTTTTCCTCATCTTCTTGCTAAGTCAAAAGCAATTTGGCAAAAGAACCTGAAATGAGGGCATGTAGTCCTGATGCTTTAGGTTGATTTTTGTCAAACACTCAATGTTTGCATGAGAAACAGGATAGAACTATCAAAGGAATATGCAGGTTGCATGAGTGAATTAAACTATAAAATGAAAAATAAGATCATTTATTGCTCATCTTTACATATGCTTTTGTGTGAGTTGATACAGTATTACTAATGAGCAATGGACTTATAATTTACACAACTTACATGGAGAGAGATCTTAGAGTAAGGGCTTACTACACAAACACAATTAATATTTATGCAGCCAAAAATGAAGACAGAGAAATTGTATTACATTTATTTAAGATAGGAATAATACAGCTACATAATGGCTATATTTTCCTTGGTACCCTTTATCCATTGAGCAAGTCAAAATCATGTCCTACAAAACAGTTCTGTTTTCATGCAGTAACAAAAATGATACCCTTGAGAATTTTAGAAAAAATATTTTTAAAGTTTTGTGGTTTAGTTTTGGAAGACTAAAGTAGAAATTAATTAACAAAAAGAATAGCTTACGTCGAGGGAAGCGAGGTGGGTTATCATTGACATCAGTTAGGGTCACAGTGACAGATGTAGTTCCTGACAGTCCACCATTCTGACCAACCATATCCTTTGCCTGAATGACAAGCAGATACTGGTCTTTAGCTTCTCTATCCATGTTTGGGAGGGCAGTCTTGATGATTCCTGTAAGATTTCAAATCCCAGTAAAATGCATCATGAATCACCCCATTGCAACAACAATGGACACTGACAAAATAGCCAGCCTTTCTTCAGTTATTCTCTTTTTTTTTTGTCTTTTTGAGACAGGGTCTCACTGTGCAGTTCAGGCTGGCTTTGAGCTCACTTTTGTAGCCCAGGCTGGTCTCGAACTCGCAGCAATCCTCCTGCCTCAGCCTCCCAAGTGCTGGGATTACAGGCGTGAGCCACCACGCCTGGCTCAAGTTACTCTCTTTTGTTGTTCTCTTTAAATAAGTTTAATGTACACTGAAGGCTACAGGGACATTATTTCCTCTCTTTTATAATGCTGTATATAATTATAACCAGAAGTATATTACACAATTACAAAAACATTTTGGAGGTTCCTAGGACCATTATCTAATTCATCCTGCATATATAAGTGTATGGCTTTGGCCCTGCCCTGCCTCCTAGCTTTTCTGCTTGCACTAACTTCATTGTTTAACCCTTAAGTTCTTGATTTCCATTCAGCTGTGTTATGCCTCTCCACTTTTATTTCTGCTTTTGACAGGAATGTGTAACAGTAAAAATATGCTTGGAATATCTGTCATTCTGGTCTTTTAGACATGTGCTGCTTCTAATGTAATTTCAGCTATTGGTATACTCTCAAATAAATGGTTCGTTTAAAAGAAAACAAAAAAGGGTATTAAATGAGAGTAAGAGACTAGGAAAATGTCATATGATTGACTGGCTACAATTTAGAATATACTCAGATTTCTAAATGTATAAATATGCATAATTGCTTGTATCACATTCCATAGAGATTTATTAGATATCAATGATTGATGGAAAATATCAATTCCAACTTAAGTCTAAGGTGTCTGATACTCAGAAAGACAGTAATGTCATACTCAAGTACCTATGTTATAGTATAACAGTATCACTAAGCTTTTCTTCTGGTGGGTTAAAAATATAAGTTTGCAGATCAATTTAAGGAGGAAGAGAAAAGTAACTAAGACAAAATTTGAAGTGAGATCATAGCTGTACCTACACCTCACCATGTGGTTCCAGTACCTTTGGGAATGGCTTATAGGAAAAATTTGGAAGATTTGGCAATGTCATTTAAATGAGTAGCACTGGAATACCTTAGGCCACTCTGATAGTTATGTCATATTTTAATCAAAACTAAGAAGACCCAAAGAAATCCTGCTAGTAAAATCCAGACTTTAGACGTTTCTGCTGGAATGAACAACTGCATTTGCAGCTGAACGCCAGATGATAGCTTGGCAAACACTTGGTCTACACTCTGTTAATGTTGGATATTTTGCCTGACTAAGGCGGATTAAAAGGAGCTAATAAGTGCGGTAGAAGGCAGATAAATGTGGAGGTGCTGCCATGGATATAGCTGGTGTGGGGGTTAGTCAGATTTATGTTCAGAATGAAGAGCAAAGAGTTCAAAAATATAATTTAAAATGCTGTGAATTTGTCCAGAAAAAAAGAACTCCAGTGAAGCCAAGAGCTGAAGAGATCTTGGCTGGGGTGAAGGAAGGAGATAACAGAAAAGATGTCCTGAGGGCAGGACAAGAAGCAAGAAGTTGCTACCCTTTTCAGTCTCAAAATTACAAAAAAAGAAAAATTTTGCTTTGAGAAGAAAGTCCCAAAGTACTATGTTCCAGAATGGTTGCAGCCTAGAGAATTTGTTTCTCAGAACTGGATTCACAGTGCTCAGGGATCCGAGTATTTGACCCCTGCAGCCAAGAGAGAGGAAACTCAGGTTACTGCGTCAACTAACTACAGACCTGGTCATAGTCCACACGGTTTGGTTTTAGGTGCATGCAGAAGGCACGAGTTTTAGGATTAAAAAGCCTTCTACCCAAATTTCAGAAGAAGGCCTGGGAGGCCAGGTAGTGCACTCCTGAGAAGGCACTACGTGAAGCCCTAAGATAAAGCCAAAGTTGTAATGAAGACTCCAGAATTGGTTTTTGCAACACGAATCTAACTCCGGACCTTGTGCTTTCCAGGCAGGCATGTGCTGTTGAGCTATATCCCTAGACTAACCCTAGAATTTAAAAAACCCAGACATGTGGACCATCTGATGAAATCTTCAAGGAAGGGGCAAAATAATCCCAAGAGAGTAGGCATAAGAGGGAGCTACAACCATTAGAACAATCATAGGGGTGGAATTACCCAACTCTTTTTGAAGTACCAACTTGCCAGAGGTTGCATTGGATGCTAACATAAATTTATAGGACTTAATATTTGCTCTGCTGTAGTTTGGAGTTTCTTAGGTTCCTATCCTTTCTATTACCATTTGTACCTTTTGGAGTGCTAATGTTTACCTTATGCCATTGAATGTTGGAAATATTTTACTTTTTGTTGGTATAGGGGCTTACAGCTTACAGTTTTCCTTAGATCTCAGAGAAGTCTTGGGACTTGGACTTTCCATGACTGCTGAAACTCTTAGGACTCCGGCAACTCTTAGAGATGAACTAAAATGTCCTTTGCATAGAGCAGTGCACAAGAGTCTTTGGGTGTGGTCAGTGATGGAATGTATATGTCTAGATCCTCAGAAAACTTCACCCACATTGTAAGGGCAGGTTCCAAGAGTATGTGATTCATTCATGGTCCAATACTGGGAGTATGGGTATGAGTGCTACACAGTCCCAGGGCAAGTAGCTTGGATACAGTATAAAGAAGACAAAGAGGCTTGCTCTCTCCCTTGTCCCTTGTTATTCTTAATGGTTTTGTTGTGTTTTGCCTCTGTGAATTGTGCTCTTGCAGCCAGTAGATAATGGACTGAAACCTCCACAGCTAAATGAACCTTTCCTTCCTTAAGTTTTGGCATCAGATATTTTGTCTCTGTGGTGAGAGTAACATAACTAAGACACTGGCTTGAAGTTAATAATATGGTGAAGGATATCAGTTTAGTGAATGGAATGGGCGAAGTAAGTGCAGATGTGTACACATTTGAGATTAAGTTGTAATAGAAAGATTACCATTGAAATGGTTCAAAAACTACTGAACTGAAAACTTTGCGACTTATTTTTGTGTCACATATGCTCTGACATGTGAGTAAATGGACATGAAAGAATACAGACTAGATCCAACAGTTTTTCATATAATATGGACATTGAGGTATGATGAAATTTATCCTAGCTTCAACTTTTAAGAATAAAATATACTCAAATATAAAGCTTGAAAGTGGTTTCTAAAGAATTTAGAAAATGTTAAAGGCATCCTTTCAGCTTTGAAAGATATTCTTTAATTAAATTATTTATATACTAGAATATTAATTATAAATGAATTTAATAAAATAGAACATAAAATCATGTATTATTGAAATTTTTGAGAGGTCATCAGAAAAAATAAAGAAAATAAATATTCCAGATTCCTTTAGAAGAATGTTGCTGTTCACTTGGAAAAAAAAATTCTAGGAGTGAAAGTTTACTAAAAGAATCCTAACTATTGGATATACATTTTTTTTTCAGAAGTGCTAAAATATGAATATCTTCTTACTAGGTTTCTACTTCTAAATTTTGTGTCTAAGTTTTGTATTACTTTGCCTATGTCTAAGTACATTATTTAACAGAATAATTAAAAAGACAGGAAAGGTCCAGTGATATCATGATTGGAAGCTTCTGGAAACACAAAGGACACCAAAACTGGTAAAAAATAAGTCACTGAGAATGGACTTTCTTGCCATCTGTGATGGACCTACAGAGAAAACTCAGGAGCCATGGCCCTTCCACAAAATGAGGAAAATTGGATAGTGGAACACGAGTAAAAGGCCTCTGTGGATGAATCTTGTTAAAATTGTACTACTTGCATTAAGCTATGATAAAGCTAATATGTAAACACTGTACACTGAGGCACCATGAAGTCACTTTTCTTCTGTTTAAGATGAGTGATTTTCGGACTCAATCCATTTTTTTTTTTTTCAAAAATAGCTTCATGGCTTGGAATCTGTTCAGTCGGACTGACAGTACTTGATTTAACTTCTGAAGATATCTTGAAATCCAGAATAATTTTAAAATGCAAGTTCTGTTTTTCATATTGAATTGCAAATTGTTTAACCTTTCTTGCTCCACATCACACAGAACCATAAATGAGATCTAGTTTCTAGCACTATTTTATTAGATTGCTGAAGTAAATTGTTGACACTGGTTTTTGCAACTACACAGTTATGGTTTTGTTGGAGGAGAAGTGAATACAGACAACACTAGTGCCCTTTGGTCACGTGGCTGCCAAGCGCTGCTACTCTGCTTTTTCTCAGCAGTTAATCAAACTTATAAAAAAAATGCATATGCTCAAGAATTGCCTGCGCCTATTTTTACTAATCCTTATTTAACATATTTTCAGCGTTTTTTTTCTGTCAAACATTTTACTGTCTTCTCCCAAACCCCTACATTTCTGTGGAAAGTGCTGTTATTTCTCACACAGATAAGAATCAGATTGACAGCACATAAGGAACACTGAGTCTTGATTTACAGCTCTGTAAGCCTTGAAGCACTGAATATTTCCTTTTTTGTCAAAAAGTTATAGCTTCTTCTTTCTTTAAGAAATTGTATTCTACACAGTATGGCATAGTTTCATAGAGAAAGTGGTCACAGTATCTATGCATTGACCATAGAAAGATAAATCCCATTATTTATAATGATTTCTGTATTATAAAGTAAACTTATATTTCATACTATCTATATCTGTAATAGATAATGGTGCTATATCATAACAATATGACATTTTAATTTAGATTCTAAAATTAAAATTGAGTTTACCTATTTAGGCATTAATGTAATTCTGTGATTTGTGATTATTCAGTTGAGGTGTTATGCCTCACCAAAGTGATAGAAAGTTTCATCATCTTACAGCAAAGCTAAAAATTGCAAGCCAGTCATTAGCAACACGGAAATACTTAACTGTTAGACTCAATACATGTAAGTACTGAGTTTGGACAAACTACATAATGCAGAGCTATAGTTGGTGAGCAAATTTTGAGAAACTTCTCAGTGCCCTTCTAGAGTCAGTGAGGCAGACGCATGATGGGAGGCTGAGTGTTCACGCTTAGGTTTCTGAGACTTATCATTAAATCAAACAGCAACACATTTCCTACATTCAGAAGATTCATAACCTAAACCCAATACACTTAATTACTCTTTGTTCATCTAATACTTGTTAATCATAGCTGTTTCTTTTCTATTACAGTTTTCACATAGTTTCCAAGCTGAACAATTACATAGCTACACAGTATGCCATGAATGAGATTAGATTCACTTCTCTGTAGATGCACACTGCAATTATTATTTCCAAAGTCAGTTAAAATATTTATGTCTGCAGTGATTTGAGAATGAATTAATACTGTATATTTATGAGATCTAGCTGGAGTTATTTTAATGAAAAATTTTTGGCTTCTTTTGGTGTGTGTGGTGACAATTTTAGCAGCATCCACTGAACAGTATTCAGATCCACTCACTCCTCCATACACAGAAGAAAGAATCAAAATAGATCAGACCATAATTTTAGAATGAAACTGTTTCATGTTGTAATTTTAATTTGAATTATTTAACCTAAAAGAAAACATAGCAAACAAATTAACCACATAAATATTTCATTGATTTACAATTCATAAAGAAAACATAAACCAAAGATTAAGAAAATCTTTAGTTTTTGACTTAGCAAATTCTTTCGTTGCTTAAATTAATATTGCTGAAATGATCAGGCTCCAGAAGGATGTACTGAAACTAGCACCTACTCCATTGGGCGACCAAAACATTTTTGAGTTTTTATTATACCTTGTACAATTATCTGTATGAATATACAAAAGGAAACAAACACAAATAAAATTTCAATGCAAATAGTCAGCGTTTTATAAAATCAGACCTACAATACTTTAAACACAAAATACTGATTTAAATTTTAGAGATTCAGAGAAAGTCATAAATTCTTATTCAATAATGATTAACACCTTAATAAAGTTTTTGTACTAAAAATGACACCTTGAGAGTCATGTGATACAAATGCAGCATTTCAAGCAACTAAATTTATTTAGGAACAACTAATATCAGTTCAAAGCCAAGTCCAAATAATAATTTTACAAAGTTTTCCCCGTTTCTATTTTACCTGTTTTTGGCTCCACAGAGAAGTACGGCTGTCCTTGCAGAATGCTGTAGACCACTCGAGCACTGTTCCCATATGTAGGGTCATCAGCATCAGTTGCTGTCACCTGCACCACTGAAGTCCCTAAGTGGCAATCCAGAATTCAGTAAATTAAATGGGTCTAAATAAAACAATGCTATTCATCTGATATTCCAGATTCTCTATTAGATTTATTTGTAATTTTAATTTACTTATTTATTGCAAATGAAAAATATCGATATAGTTTTGGTGTTGTTAGTTTGCTTTTTTTTACTCAACCTCAGAGGTAAAGTCTTTCAAATAGTTAAGAGTTATGAAACTATCTCAACAAAAGTATGTCATTGATGCTGCATGCTAGATTGGAAAATGTACAGACCTAAATGGACTAAGAGTTGAGGTAGCTTGTCCAGTATTCTGGGTAACCAGTTTTCATTAAGAGTCATCTCTCTAAGAGTCAGTCACTGTCTGGAGGTAGCCCCAAAACAAAAAAATATCTGCGACACCAAATCATCAAAGTATGTTACTGCTATTGTTAAAAACTGCCATACTGAAGCTGAAATTTTATTATCTGCAGAAAGAATACTTGTCCATTTAACTGGATATCATGTTTCTATCCTATCTCCTTGGTAATTTAATTCCTCCAATAATTGATTCTACAATAAAATATTAAGTAATCCTATCAAAAGAGGAAACATATAGCAACTTGAAAACAGTATTTATGGGCCAGGGAGATAGGTCAGCAGTCTGAGCTCCAGTTTGGCAAGCTCAAGGATCTAGGTTCCATTTCTGGTACCACATGGTGTGCCAGCCCTGAGCTGGGGCATGTCTTGCCAGCCACTGAGTCTGGGCACGGTATTGTACACCTGTAATCCCAGAGCTAGGGTGGCTAAAACAGGAGGATCACAGTGAGTCTGAGCTGCATAGTGAGACCCTGTTATAAATTCATAAATTTTTAAAAAGGTATTACTATTTGTGTTCTATATTGTATGAAATATTTTTCTCCATTGTACTGTGTATTCTCTTATTCAATATGGAAATAATTATTATGATCTATTACTATTTTCTATTTGATATATAATCTTTTGAACATTCCAGACATGTTTTCTTAGTTCGTATAGCTAAGTACATACTACCTTATAGTACATGTTTTTTCTGATGCTTAAGGAAAAACTCCCTTTCTGTGTATTTGTTTAAAATTTTATTTTTTCTAATACTGTCCTGAATATAACTTAAATCTAAAATTTCTTTATATGTGCTTTACATACATTTTTTTTCAGTTTTAACTGTCTGAAATAAGTCATTAGTATTCATTTTGTTATCAATACATTCTATTTTCCATCTAATTTGCCTTACTGATTTCTTTTTAAAAAACTGAGTGCAAATGATGAAATTATGGGCATTAAACCATTACTTTATGTTTAAGGCTTCTATTGTTTAGTGCGGTGAAGAGATTTTGCATTTTGCATTGTGGACACCTGGTAGAATCAAGAATGAATGTTTACTTTTAAATCTTTTTCTAAAAAATTAAATTCTGACTTAATTTAAATTTTGCAATACATTACATTTTGACATTTTCTCTGTAATGCAATATCTTTAGCTCTCTAATGGAAATATACCAAAGTATTTATTTGCTAATTTATTTTAAAAATATAGCTGAACTAGTAAATGTTTTGTGCAATAATAACATCTTTTCTTCTGAAATGTTCATTTAACTTAATGCATATAATAGCTAGTGTATTACACACTATTGTATACAATACACATATGCATACCTATACACAGGTTTGCAAATAAATGTAAATTACTGTTCATGCTCATTTATGCTCTTATGGTAATGAATAAACTGTGCTAGGGGCTTAAGAGAATTCTGAGAAAACATAATTAGTTAATATTCAATTTAAAATATATTTGAATATTAAGCATGAGAAAATGGCCTTATGTAAATTGTACTATTTAGTGTCTATTTTTGCTATTCACTAATAATTATACACTTAATTTAACTGTGACTCATTGTTAATCTATACAGACTGTATACTTGCTATCCACTGATCTAAATTGTTATATTTATTTTTAATTTCTTTCTGCCTTTTTTTTTTTCGTCTTTTTGAGACAGGGTCTCCTTGGGAAGTTCAGTCTGGCCTTGAGCGCACTTCGTAGCCTGGCCTGGTCTCAAACGCACAATGTCCTTCCTGGCTCAAACTCTCATGTTTTGAGGTTACAGGTATGTGCCACCACACTTAGCATGAGTTTAAAATTTTATAGTACTCCAGCTGTTTAAATCAGTGCTCACTACACTTAAAAGAAAATAAATTTAGGGATTTCTAAAATCATTTTAAGTTTTAACCTGTAACCCAATCAGGTAAATTAAAATTATATAAACTCGCTATTTGATATTAAAATGGTATCCTCTGAATTAAAACCACCGGCATTATTTACCTGGTAAAACAAGGTCACATACATCTAGTTGGCATAGCTGTATTCTATGAAGGAGAGGAAAAGCTTACTAGATAATGAAAACTTTTCAGAATGCCTCTGAGAATGAAAGCAGAGAAACAGTTCCGTTGCTCAGACAAACTGACAAAGGCCACTCTTACTTAACATTGCTTCTCTTCTACAATCTTTAAAACATTGTGCCTACTGCTGTTGTTACACGTAAGAGACAGAACACCAGGCATTGGAAGGGGGGAGGGCACTGAGAATGTGTGAGTATTCTGGCTTGGTCGCAGAAATTCTTTTGTATTTGCTGACCTTAGTTTCTGCCAGTGAGGCTCTGAATTTCATTACCCCAAATATTGACTCTTCTGTCTCACTTTCAGTTTACATTTCTTTAGCAGCTCTAGCCATTTGCCCCCAAAATATTTCCCTCTTTCATCTGATAAGAACTGAAATCTAAAGTCACCAAACTATAATTCTCTAAAGATTATGCATAACATCCATCTCAGCAACTTCATTCCCCAGTTTAATTGGTATGTTGGCTACTTATATGCATAAAATGATCTTTACTAAGATACCCACAAGTTGTAAATTTCAGTAATATTTCAAGCATACTTCCTCTTTTGATACTTAAAACAACTAATAAATCCATAAACTAGATGGCCACTATTCCACCCCCTTATTTTATCATTTTTTAAAGATTTAAATTATGTACTCATTGAAAATATTCCAGAACTACCTGAATGCATGGAATTTAGACCACAATTTAAATTACTGTATTTGATACAAAGTACAAATTAGAAGTGTGTCTTTTGCCGGGCGTAGTGGCGCATGCCTGTAATCCCAGCACTCGGGAGGCTGAGGCAGGAGGATCAGTGCGAATTCGAGACCAGCCTGAGCTACAAAAGTGAGCTCAAGGCCAGCTTCAACTGCATAACGAGACCCTGTCTCAAAAAGACAAAAAAAAAAAAAAAAAAAAAAAAAAAAAAAAAAAAAAAAAAAAAAAAAAAAAAAAAAAGAAGTGTGTCTTTTTTTTTTTTTTGCCCTAGCAGCAGGGTAATGCTAAAGACTATTAAAGTAAAACTGTATATCTCCAAGTAAATATTACTTTACTATTATTTAATAAGTGTTACTTTACCATCATACTGAGTATTACAAGGTTATGATTCAACTTCAGTTGGAGAAATGCAAAAGTTAAGTGGTATAGGTCATAGATGCTTATGGACTCAAGCACACTCACTAGAACTAGAGCAGCCAGTTCAGATGTTGCCTGGCTGGCCACTGGCACTGTTCTCAGTCCATGGATGTTGAGATGATAGCTACATCAGTGAGTCACTATGGTAATGTCATAAAGAACCCTACAAGTACATCATCAGGCTGTGCATGGAAAGACTTTAGTTTTTTAACTTCTCAGGCATAATTGCAATCATATCTAAAAAAACAAAAAAATATTAATGACAAGGAAATATAGGACTTAAGTACTTTCTTAAAGACACTAGGATACTAAGTAAAAGAATAAATACAATTAGTAATAAGCATACCTTGGGTAAATCTTATTGGCTACAATACTGGCCCTGAGCAAAACTTGACAAAACACAAAAAGTAAAAATTATTTCTTCCTAATTCTCTATGAAACGATATCTTGAATGAATTGGTTATGGCTGGTGTATCTCAAATTTTCCCTTTGTCCTGACAATTGCCAGACATGTAAGAATGTGTTTTTCCTCTGCATTTATTGATAATTTATATTTAATTAGAAGCTACTAATATGATAAGTTCAATATGCACTGCAAATTGCATGCCTTTTACTTACCTACAGGAGACATTTCAGGAACTCCTGCTGTGTATGGTCCATCCAAAAATTTGGGTTCATTGTCGTTGATATCCTGAATTTTGATTACAAACTCTGACTCTGGCTCCACGGGTTTGTTGGTGAGTCTGTCCAGGGCTTGAGCTCGGAGAGTGTAGTAGGCCTGTTCCTCTCGATCCAGTCTTTTGGTAGCATGAATATCCCCAGTGTTCTCATCAATAATGAAAATGGAACTTGCCCCTTCACCTGACAAGATGTATTTGATGGAACCATCTCCTTTATCAACATCAGAGTGAAGCTGGTGAAAAATTCGGGCAAGATGAGATTAACTTACAAGAGAGGCAGCAATACAAAGACTTGTAAAAATAAATCTTATTTCTGGCATCGGGACATGAAATTTTATTGTTTTGGGAAAGAGAAGCTGACCACTTTTTGTGTACAACTGAAAAACTAATAAATGTGACATATTATTCTGAAGAGCAAGACAATTTAATTTCTTCACATAAGCTGACTCATTACAATGGTATTTTATATCATTGCCAAAGTCAAGGGCTTGGAGTGTTATTTTTGATGTGGACTGTGTTAACTTAAGCCATCTTTTCATTTAACAGAATATGTTTCATCATTCAGAAATATGTATAAATGACTCATTTGATTTTATTCCAAAGAGTTTTTCTATACAGAATTTGTAAATTTACTTCTAATATACTTTTCAATATTTTCAAGTCTTTATGTTCCTATGATTCTCACATCTCTGTCCTTAGCACTCTACCTCCTCCCCTATATTTTTTTTTCTATGACTAGACAATATGGATCAAAGTCCAGTTATTAAATCTATCTTCAAATACTGCTCTGTGTTTTAAAATTTGAAGCTGAAAAAAATTACACCGCCCTCAAAGCAGAAATTTTAAATCAATACGTGCATGGGACTTCAACTAAAACCTTTCTTGAAATACCAAGAACTGCATTTGATTTGCATGATTAACCCCAGCAGCAGCAGCAGGGGCCGCAGCTCCTGATTTGCATTTCCTATCTGGAACTGTCCCTGCTGTATGTCAGAACATTATGTTGAACAGAGGAACCTCAGGAAACTCAGAAATAATTACACATTTTTTCCTGAACTTCGCAACCTGAGAAACACAATACTCAATCTGTCATTTCAACCATCTTTCATCTCCTCTAACTGCCGTCATTCTGGACTTCAGTTAATATGAATGTAAAAACCCAATTTACCAAATAACAAGGCTTTTCACTGCCCTACAGAACTACATTTGCATTTCTCAAAAGACAAAGTGCTAAAAATATAAAATATGGAGAACCACTGAAGAATGTGTGGGCACAGTACATTACAGCCTTCGCAGGCCGCTGTGGAGGGTACAGCTTCTTGCACCATGAATTTCTAAGTGATTATCCCTTGCTCTCTAATCGCTGTGTTTATACTCTGCTTCATGGTACTTAAATAACTGATTTATTCTTTGTAGTCTTTAGGCAGGCCTAAATAATACAAGAAAAAGACTTTCGGGCACAGTTATAATTTGCAGGTTTTCAATGCGGAATCATCTCTTGGATCACTTTGCCATGTGTTTACACTGCACATGGGAGAAATGTCCTTAAGGTTCTGGGAATTACTTAATTTTTAAGAAGGGAGAAATATGAAAATTATTATTTGAATTATTGCAAACCTTTATATAAATCACTATTCTTAATATTCTCTTTGTAGTGCCTCATTTAATATTCCAAACTATTCTTATTCATCTTACTAGTGGGTGAAGAATCTGATGTAAAGGAGACGTAAGTCAGCCAGTTAGCTCTTCAGTAGTCTCAGATTATGAAAACTCCTGGGTCATGGGAAGATTCAAGTGCCTGTTCACTACACAAAAACTTGTATTGAGGACAGAACCTGCTGTTTTGTACAGTACGGGCACCAGGAGTTGTATCATTTGCATCTGCTTAAAGATGCTTAGTGTTTGGGGCTGGTTTCTATCAGTGTATCTATCACTCCTCAGAAGGGACCTTTCTGGCCATATATAACAATAAAAGGTCAAATTCCACAAAATCTTTAAATCCTGAGACAAATCTGGAAAACTAATAAAAGCAATTTGTTTCTGTTTGTTTTTAAACTTCTACTAACATCTTTCTCAACTCACTTTTCAAAATCCATCTGCTAATCCTGCCCATATATGTACTTCCTATGCAGTAGCATCTGTGGGGATAGTTCTACCTGCTCCTGATAGCAATGGTAGGAAAAGTCAGGGGAAACCCAGAAAGCTATAATAAATATTATTTATCATATGGGTCAGTTCTTTAAACTTTTCTACTTCTCCAAGTCATAGTTAAGACTCCCAGCTATAGAACCAGATTTTATGATTTATTTAAATAATCCCTGTCAACTGATTACTGTTCTCCTGACATGGGTATACAGGGTTTTTTTTTTTTTTTAATTAGTTTAAGTACAGAAAGAAAATAAATTTCTTCTCGGTATAAAGGACACATGAGATTCAGTCTGTGACCTTCAACTTGGGTTGTGATGGTGTCGTTTTATCCTATGGTGGTGTGAGTTGTTCCCCATTACTGACAGAATAATAACTGGAGAGCTCATGATGCTTTCTTCTCCAGTCTCTGGGGAGTGCACTATTCCCTTCTACTGCTGTTTCCTCTGACACAGACACACACTCCATCCTCTGTAAGACCTCCCTTTTCCTGTTCTACTTGTCACCAAAAATTTTCTCCCAGCTGGTACCATCACTAGGCTTGTAATTTATGCCCAAACTCACAAGCAGAATATTGCTTGGAATCAGTACTCTGTGTTCTTGCTAAGTTAGTGTAGGCATCTGTGCCCAAAACTGAGGACCAACCTTGAAATGCTAAGATGGGCATGTATTCATCAGATATGCTAAGATGGGCATGTATTCATCAGATGCCTTCAGACATCTAAGCTGTGAGACTAGGCTCATTACAGTAACCTGAGTAGGCAGAATGAAAATCTGGTAGTTAGTGAAAAGCTGCTATCTCTTCATGTGAAAAACAAGGCACCTATACAGAAAAAAAATGCCACAGGTATAGAAATAACAAATTATATTCTTAAATTGACATACAATCCACTATAAACAGCCACAGGCAGGTGTACCTTTGTGAAGAACTGAGAGCTAAAAGCAGAACTGAGAAGGGTGATTCTCCACAGTAAAACTGTATACACTTTAAAAAGTAGTTTATGGTTTCACAATGTGATCGATGAATAAGAAAGCAAAACGAAAAACACAATGAAACCACGTATTTACACTCTCATTTTATACAGAAGAGAACTCATAATTTGCCTATTTCACTTGCAAATATCCCTGTAAAGATCATCCCAAGATTAGCCGAACAACAACTAACAAATGGAATACCTCACTTCATTAACCAACACATGAAACTCATCATTCCAAAATATTTTTGAAAATTACCTGTTATGACTCCAAAATAAATATGTACATCATATTTTTCAAGTAAGAATAGCAAGATCCTTAGACAAAGGGACACTCAATTATTATGTGAATCTGTCTTTAATGTTAGTATTGTATAGAGTGAAATGTAACATATCAAAGTGGGGTGAACTCATGAACCACACAGGCAGGGAAAGTAAAGGACAATTTACTTATATTCTACAACATATTTCTTAATAATCGTATGACTACTGGCTTGAGATTGACAAATACCCAACTCATTTTCTCCAGAACACCCAGCCTTTTGCTTGTTTTCTTTTCATTGTCTCTGAAACAAAATTCTAGTTTAAAATCATAAAACTTTTCCCTTGGCCCACTACAAAAGCTCTCAAAGATTTACTGTTTTTGATAATTGACATTACTGAGGCTGTCATAATACTTCTTAAGAAATATTTCTCACAACATAGAGGAAGTCACATTGTGCCCTTTCTCAGACATGTTTTGTGAACATAAAAATATCATTATTGATGAAGGCTAAAGCATAACACCAAGACTGGACAATGTCTCTCATCCACACAAGCTTGGTTCCTGAAGACCTCTGGGATGGATCAGCCAGGAACCCAGCAGGGCCCTGCCCAAGAGTCAGGCAATGCACCTGCCCACCTCAGGAGGCATCTGTTAAAGTCTTATGGTAATTAAGCATAGAGTCACAAGCCTGTAATCTCTGCATATGGGAGCCTGAAATAGAATAGTAGCCCCAAGTTGAAGACTAACTTGAGCTGCATAGTGAGCTCAAGGTCATTATGAACTGTATAGTCAGACGCTGTCCCAAAAATTTAAAACAGAATGAAGTGCTTATAATCATTTCAGAATTGTGGAAAGCATATCTTTGCAAAGACAAAACAAAAGAAAAAGCTGTTCTTTATACTTCATTTCAAAGCAAGTAGAACATTTACATGACCACTGAACCTCACTCTTTGGTATTTGCAGCATGCTTAATCAAATGTATTATTTCCCACAGTCTGTGAGTTGAGTGTGGGCCTCAATCAGGCTGTGTACTGAACCTCCTGCCTCCCTTGCCCACCATGTCTGAGCGTGTACTCCTTGTTCTAACCATGGAAGACTCAACCCACTGTCTGAGAACTCCAGTATATCCCTCTTCCATTGTCCTGCTCACTGATTTCCCGCTGAGCTAAACATAGTTTCTGTTTTTACTGAAGCCTCACAAATAGATTCTTTGGAATTTCTGTGAAATAATTAACTTAATTATGTTTATGTTGAGAATGTCTACTTTAGTGGTTTGATATCAAATTCTTTCTCTAACTTATAAACTCCTTAAGAACATGGCTTTTTCTCATCATGCTTCTCATTCCAAATAAAAAGTTTATTGGTATTAAATGTGGTGAATTTATAATCCACTTTGTAAAATGGTAGCGTTTGTTTTACTACAATTTTTATCCTCTTAAATTTTAATAACACTAGGGAAAACAAAGCAAAGCAAAACAAAGTAATCATAAAACATCCACATCTCTGAATTTTTTTCTCCCTAATCTCCTAAACCACATAAATGGAGCTCAGAGAGGTAGCTCATATTGTACAAGATGTGTTGGTGATAATATATTGAGCTGCACTTTCACTTCTACTTGTTTCAGGATACACGCTGGCATTCTCATTTCTCTAGCACTTATATAGTAAGCCACAAGCATACATCTCTCTCTCTCTCTCTCTTTCACACACACACACACACACACACACACACACACACACACACACATACCCTACACACAAAGGAGTTGGAAAAACTCTGGAATGCAAACATCTGTATTCTTTTCATTAATTATCTGCATGTACCCTTCTTGTGCAGTTTACTGTTATAAAGCCAAAATAAGAAACAAAGCAAGGCACTGCAATTGTCATTTTCTTACATGTTCTTAGCCAGAAACATACTGACATTACCTAGATCGTGTCTACTACTGTTAGTCTATATACTTAAAGAAATGTCTGACAAAAGAGAACTATTCGAGCCGGGCGTGGTGGCGCACGCCTGTAATCCTAGCACTCGGGAGGCTGAGGCAGGAGGATTGGTGTGAGTTCGAGACCAGCCTGGGCTACAAAAGTGAGCTCAAGGCCAGCCTCAACTGCATAGCGAGACCCTGTCTCAAAAAGACAAAAAAAAAAAAAAAAAAAAGAGAACTATTCGCTTGTTTACCAGGTGGAAAAACAATTAAATCTATTCAATACTGTGATCAACATTTCTTTCCTCTACTTTTCTTAAACTTTGTATTATTTGATAACACAGGCTCGCTTGTCCTTAATTTCCGTGCTTCTAGCCGCTCTTCTGTAGCACTGAGGTGAATACATGTGCACTTAGATTTCACTGCCCAACTGTGGCCACAACTCAGGATACACTGATACACATAATTCAATTACTATTGCAAGAGCTTTGTGCTTTTTAATGTTTGTGACTGAAAAACACTAAATTTTCATGACTCCAATAGCAAATCTAAAGGGACAGCCAGATAGCTCAGTGGACTAAAGCACCTGCTTAGGCAGAGTGCAGCCGCCAGGGTTCGATGCCTGGTGTGCTGTGCCAGACCCACACCCTGGGGCATGCTGAGACAGTGAATGAGACTGGGCTTGGTGGCACATGCCTGCAATCCCAGCTCTTTGGAGGCTGAAAACAGGAGGATCACTACCAGCCTGATCTACATAGTGAAACTCTATAGACCGTGTACTAAATACATAAAAAAGCAAATCTGTACATAAGATGAATAGAGATAATATTTTTGTGGAAATGGTATCAATAAGACAACAAAGCTAAATTAATCTATAGCCTCTGTCATGCTCAGTGACCTATGTATAATGATTTGGGCAATAATTAGAGTTTTGCTTTCATTTTTATTTTCTGTCAGCATTATAATGTAAAATACATAGTTATAAATACAAACATACTGATGATGCATGTCTGTGCAAAAATGTCATAATAATGGCAATTTGAAAAATAGTGCTTTGAATGTTAAATTGGTCAATCTGGGAGCTTTATATAAGATATGTGTAAGGAAATATAAAATGAATGATGTGCCATTGATTTACTTATTTGTGATTGCTGAATTTTTAAATTTGAAAGTACATTCCACATTGTTAGAAACTAGTTACTTTTACTAAACCTTTACAAGGTTATAATAAAAAACATTAAGAATCATTTTAAACAATACTTGACAAAAATGAAATTTTTTTTTTTTTTTTTTTTTTGTGGGACCAGGGTTCGAACTCACGACCTTGCACTTGCCCAGCAGGCACTTGTGCCTCGGAGCTATCTCCCCAGCCCCAAAAATGAAATGGTTTAAATACACGGAAGTACACACACAATTTCTTTTCTCATTATGCCTTTTAATAAATGATTTCCACATGCCGCTACATACCTTGTAATTACCAAGATACTGAAGAATTATTGCAGATGAAAACAAGTATATGAGTCATTCCTTTCTGGTTGAAGTATTCCTAATTTATAATTATCATTGTGGCTCAGGATAATAGCACACAATTTACTCATGAAGCATATTTGATGAAGGTGTGTGGTCTCAGATGTCTAGATATTAATTTTTATATAAAGCAACAAAGAAAGAAGATATAATTCAGCAAATCCACAGATGATGTTAAAATTTCTAAGAAAATGTTATCTTTTTAACCAACAATAAAAAAAAAGCAAGAACTGCTCAATTGTTTTCATTCTCAGAAATAGTTCCAAGCAAACCAGTTCTGACAAATGCTCAAACCAAGGTCTCCTAGAAACACGATGCTACAGTTCCAAGGTCAATGTGAAGATTCTCAGGTATGGCTTGAATTTCTATCCCGCTGTTTATCATGAAGTCATGACTTCTCCTAAATCAGAGCTTATTCATCAGTTATGGACCCATACCTATAACTGTACACTGGGGCTCACCTGTTGAAGTAAAGATAAAATGGAATACTGCCTTTGGAGCTACTTTTGTAAAGTGAAACTTTCTATCCATATTTATAAGCTTAACTATAGGGATATAATAGAATTTTTTTGCATTCCTCAGGGAAGAAAACTTGCTTTAAAAAGAAAGTTGCACATCCATGCCTATGGCATCTTTCCTCAGAGTTTCACTCAGGGAACAAGAAATGGCAGCTCAAGAAAGTATTTTCCTTTCTCATTCTTCAAAGACATTTCCATACCACAAAGCTCACTCAGTCTTTGACTCCTGTCCCCAGGCCAGATGTAAAACTCTCACCCGATTTGAGACATCTGCACAGACTCAAATTCTTAACTACTAGAAGTGACACTAAGACTTCATTCTTTTTCAGTGACATAATGAGCATTTCATATTCTCATCATTTTGGGCTCAAGGGCCAAACAATTTCTAGAACACTTTCTTGTCAATTCCAAGAAGTGAACCAGAAACAGTAAGAAAAAGATTCCTGAAAAATCTTAAGTTTTTTTTTTTCCCACCCCCCGCACAGAAACTTTACTTAATTTTAAAATGGGGCTGATTGATCAGAAAATGTTCATAACTAAGTTACATAGCACCAGTGAAAACAATAATAGTCTGAGAATCTTTGTTCGGGTCAAGATAGATACTGAAATCCAGAGAAATAACTTAGCAAGTCTTTATAGTCATTTCACAAAGTATGCCAATGTCCAAACTAATAATGAAAGCAATGAGAATTAATTATTTGCACTTACAAAATAATTAAGAGAATGCAACAGAGATTCTTTTGTGTGAACAGAAAAAAAAAGAAGCATACAAATTGCTAGCCACCCACGACAGAGATGTGGCATCTCCTCACATATCATTGAGGAACCCTGCACCTGTGGGTAAGAACTTATTAGAACAATTTTTTCGAACAAATCCAGCCTACAGTCTTCTAACATTCTTAATCCATTCTAACATCAAAGAAGGCTTAAAAATACTCTTTACAACGCAGGCAGAGGACCATCTCTAGAGATCAGATGTAAGGATGGCACAGATGGTTTTACCTGGCATTCTGGAAAAGGGATACATATACATGTTGCAGACAGCAGCCACAGAAATTCTGGCAATATGTTTCGGGAACTTCTTTGCAGTGCATTGCTTGTGCTTTAGGAAAAAAGTGTAATAAAAATATAATTTCAAGGTGTACATTTTGGGAAAACATTTCAATAATAATCTAAAGACAGAATTCTCTAAAATAACTTCAGTTTGAGTAAAATGTGGTAATGTTTAAATAAAAAATGATTTTTATAGTAAAAGTGACATAGCCCTTAATCTTCTTTAAAAATGTACTCCACCTTCACTTGAAGCACACATATCCCACTGTATTGTTGTTGCTGCTTCCTGAAGTGCTTCTGCAAGTCTTCTTTCATGAGTATCTTTATAAGACATAATCAATCCTACATGGAATGTTTGTGCCAAGTATATTAGTGTCAAGGATCCTTTAAGAAAAAGGAAGTTTCATAAAAATACTACAGGGCGTCTTTATTCAGTTTATTTATGGGGTTCAATAGTGTACAACTTTTGGCTCTTCCTCAAGGCCAAAATGATCATGAAAGGTAAACCCTTCAGGACATTAAGACAGCCATTATAGCACTACAAAGAACATTCACAAAAGAAGACTTCCAGAAATATTCAAAAAATTAGAAGGATGACAGAATAAGTGTGTTCAAAGTGAGGGGCAGTATTTTGGGTTGTTAATGATAATAATGGATTTTTACCATCAAATATTTTCAAAAATTTCAACATTCACCACATTTTCTGAAAACACCCCATAGAAAAGTATATAGGGGTGTAGAAAAAGATATAAACACTTTCAGAGATAATGTAAAACAGGTTAAAGCAAGTAAAGGCAATGAGCAACTTGGCCATTTAACATTTAAACTCATAATATGATCTTGATTTAAGAAAAAGGTGAGGACATTTCCCTATTTCAGACAGTTCTCCAAAAAATAGGTATATCTATGTTGTCTTGTTCAACTCCTTCTACACAGCAATCCTTTCCCCAACTTCCAGGTATTTACTCCATGAACAAGCATCAGTAAACCCACACAGGGAAACTGTCAGCTCCATATTCATTACCTGTGGCACTTCACCAGCAATGAATGCATATTGACCCACTCAACAAGGAACAAAGGGCAGAGTTTCCCTATGTGCATCTGTGCATGCGTACACCGTGTGTGTTGCTCCACAGCCTAACGGCTGAGAGCATTTCTGCAACTTGCTGAGCTAAAAGACAATGAAAAGAAACAGCAGTGGAAGCAGATGGTGCAGGGGAGCAAAATCCATAAAGGTTATAATCCCAGAGAGATGCTGCCTATTTCTCTCTCTAGACACCTCATAAACATATTTGCTTTTACTTGCTTTGAAATATTTTGTGGTAGAGAAATCTTACACTGTGGATAAACCAACACAAGAGTGGTTTCCTGTTGGAAAGAGAAAGAAGCAAAATTGTCACATCTCAGTAAACCCAGAGATGCAGCCTGCATGCTTACCTCTTCATGTCTGTACCTCAGATGTAACAGAACGCACAATAGGCCAGGAAGAATCGGTCAAGGGACAAGCCTTTATTTTATTTCATTATACTTTTATGTTTATAAAAGCTGCTGTATCAAACTATTGCATAATCAATTTAAGATCACTGGCCTAGATGAAAGAAATGAAAACAGAATATCTTAGGAAAATGATTTTTTTCAATGTGCTCATAATATAATTATGAAATAAAAAAGTTTACTGACTATATATATATGTATATATATACATATATATATACATATATATATACATATATATATATTTATATATATATATATATATATATATATATTTGAAGAATTTGGATAATAATTTGCTCAAAAGGTTCACAACTTTGACACTGTGCCTCAGAAAGCTTCTCTAATATAATTAAAGTCAGTGTTAAGGCTTTCTAAGTGAAAAACATACCTAGTTTCCATGTCAAGACCCCTATGAAATATGGAATTTTATACTCTAAAATACAGGGCATATAAGGGTTAATAAGAACACATTCCAGCTCAGTTGACCTAGCAAGACATGGACATATTTTCCTCTCAAAGTAAAACCTCATGTAGAAACAAATTAGAGCAAAGTCTCTCTTGAGTCCCCTAAGCCCTCCACTTCTGCCACCATACTGACCTCAAATTCTTACGTTTCAACAGATTAAAAGTTTTGGTCACACACACATGCACACACACACACACACACACACACACACCCCACACATACAAATACAATACAAATACACACAGAGAAGTTTTGGTCACATTGTTTAATGCCTGGAGGGTCAAATTTTTTACAACAATAGGAAGACAAAGGGAGAAGTGGCGTAGAAGAGACAGCTATCACCCACCATAGATATAATCAATAGTTTACATGCACCTGGGATATCTTCAAAAGGCTGATCTTCTCCAGACTCTGTAAAACCAGTATTGATTTTCTTGGGAGAGACTGGTGCTGAGCGTTCTGTCTTTGTACATAGGTTTTTCTGATGTTAACAGAACTCGACTGGTATCCCCTAGAGCGAGGTGAGGACACGACCCAGTAGAGGAGCCAGCAGGCAGAGAGTGGGTATCACCTTAGCTTGATTAAGGTTGAATTTCACAAACTACTTAGTTTTCCAAATCACGAATTTATTTATGATTTTTAACATGGTTCTATTTTTTGTAGCAGGAACCTTTATTTTATGGTGAGACGTTCAACTTCTGTGTGTCAAATGTTAGAACTCTATTCTGCTATCAATTAATCCAAATAACTAGAGTAGGAGATGAATAACAGAAGCTTTTATTAACATGATCACAGTCACTGAAGGAATTCAGAATTATTTTAGAACTGGTTCATATCTATATTATTTAACATGAGCTTAGGGATCAGGTGTCCACATTTTATCTACATCAGGACAAGGTAACACTTTCAATACCTAAACACAGGTGAACTGCAACCATCCATTCAGTCAATGAATTTGCAGACAATGTACTTACTGTACATTGTGCATTATAGGAACTAAGATCTAGGCATGAGGTACTGCTTCAGTTCAAAATTGTTTCTGAAATTTTAATACGGAGTTTTTCTATGAATTTGTGGGGAATTTAGAATACATTCAGACTATTTTATTGTCAGATAATTCCAAGGATGTATTTTAGATGATTTCTTCTATTCTTTGAAAATGTGTGCTTAGTAATGACTATGAGAGAAAGACAGTATGGCATTTATTTCTGGGCACTTGGAAATGATTATCTGTGTTTGCTTTCCTATGCCACTCTAATTTAGTTAAGTTAATTCAACAGAAGAAATTAGTTTTTGGTTTAAAAATCTATGTCAAGAATCTACACAAAATATCTTTAAAGGTTATGTCAATATCATATGTTACCTGAACATACAATGTCAAGATAAGTATACATATTTAAAAGGCATATTATGAGTGGTACTTACTTAGAAGTTATCTAATAACTTATGCCAAAATGCAATTAGGATCACTTTCACAGTAAACACTAAGAAAGACCATTTACATTGTTTCTCTAAGGTTTAGAATGTCACACATTTTCTCTGTATTTGACCGTGCTACATTATACACATATGTTTTACCTAAGTTATTCTATTTCAGTTTTAACTACTCAAAACTCCTTGCAGCAGTAACAAGATAACATTGATGTCTAAGTGGAGACATGCTACTCAGGACATTCTGTACAACACTACTGAGTTGAGTATTCACTCTAATACAGTGCGACTTTCCTGGAGGGCATAGTGCTCCTGCCCCAGCTGTGAATGTTGTTTCCATTAACTAAAGCGTCCTTTGTTATGAGAATAGTGACAACTGAAACAATTTAAAAAAAAAAAATCTTAGGATTTAAATATCATATATCTGCAATGGTTGCTTATATATCAAATATAAAAAAAAGTCATCTTTGTAACTGATCAACTTTCAGTTGTAACAGTAATTCTGCCAAAGTTATCACAATTTTCCTGTAACCTTGATCTAGTGTAGTTTGAAATCCCATCCAATTCTAAGAATATGGTTTCTCTTTTTCTTTTTTTTTTTTTTTTGTGGGACCAGGGTTCGAACTCACCACCTTGCACTTCCCAGCAGGCACTTGTGCCTCGGAGCTATCTCCCCAGCCCCTCTCTTTCTTTCTATAATTTTACGTTTCTTTCATTTATATAATATCAACTTTATCCAGTCTGCCTCACATATTGCCTTATATCTTTGTATTCAAATCACAAATGAAAACAGCTAATAATTATTAAGTGTCATTTACATAAGCAGGCATTAGGATTTCTTGGGCTGAAATGTGATGAAAAGATACCGCACAAAGTTGATAACATATAAAATATTTTCCTTCTTGTCTGTGACTTCCTTCACCTAGTTCTTTACTAGTCTTCTCTATTTCTCATTTTGCCCTGTGATTCACCAGGCTCTGCCAATGAGAATATATTGCACAGAAATTTTTAAAAAATCAAGTTCCTTACAATTCCCTCTACAATTATGCACATTTAATATTTATTATAAAATGAATAACAACCAATGAACAAAAGTATCAGGAATACCTGAAACAATAACAATTATACACTGCCCATAAAAACAACATGACAATAGTTTCGATCAATGTTAGTGTTTTGTTTTAGTATTACCAATGTTTGAGTTATCCTCAGAATGTATTTTCAGGTCATCTATCTTTTTCTGCAAAATCAACTCTCTGTTCCAGTCACACAGAATGCTAACATACACTGATTATTGGTATAGTATAATGAGATATTGTACACTTTTTTGGTCATCACTATTCAAAAAACCTTGCCTAAATCTAGAACTCCAGCCTAAACACTGTGATTGTAATGTTCGTTTTTCAGGCTTCTAACTCCATAATATTTATATTTTATAACAAAACGAAAACATGCATTCATTGGAATTCTATACATACATTCATTGTATCTATCTATCTATCTAATCTGTAAATATATTTTGCTACATGTAAAAGTTATTTATAAAAGAAACATTTCCTAGTCTCCATGGTATAGTGTTGAGACACCCATACCTGCCTCACAAATGTTGAACTTATGAATAATGACTATTAAATAATATGGCAGATATGAGGAAAGAGTAAGAGAAAAAGAGTATCAGTATAATAGCTTGATGCTCTGTAGTGCAACAGGGAAAAGAAAATCAACTAAGTCTGTAAAGCAAGGCATCAGGGCCATCCAGATAGCTCTGCAGATAACACACCTGCTTAGGCAGAGGCAGGGGCCAGGAGTTCAATTCCCTGGCCCGACATTCTGGCCCTGTTCCCAGGGTGTGCTGAGAAGGGGACTGAGACTGGGTGCCTGTAAATAGTGGTGGTGTGCACCTATAATCCCAGCACTTGGGGGGCTGAAAAACAGAAAGGGTCACTACAAATGAGATCTTTGGAATGAGACCCTGTAGACACTATACTAAATACGTTTTTTTTTTTTTTTTAAAGTGGAATAGGAAACTGATTAACTGGGGTAAATGGTCAACAGAACTCCCTGCTGTTACCCTTACATCTAACAGTATTTTTTAAAATATTAAAAATGGTCAATGTAAGTGTATTTTTATGGGATTGGCCAAGAGATGAGTTTCGTACAGCCCATAAAGAACCTGTCCACATGGATGAGAGGGCTGTGGAAACTGGGCAAACAGAATGAGGAGAATTCTGCTGTTGTTGCTAGATAGTGCTGCACATTAGGATGCAACTCCCGGGAAGATGGAGAAAAACAAAGAAACATGAACTCTTACTCTAGAATGTGACATTACTCCTACTACAGTGCCTCAGAAAGGTTGCACATGATAAAAGTTGATTAAGGAACAGCCAGATCACAATCCTATGGTTACATGCTGCGTGGGTTATATCCACCAGACTCAGGGTGATGGCAGGGGTTCATGGGACATGGGCCTTCTTGCCACTCCAGGGGCTCATCAATTAATTTATCTGGAGTACATGAATCAGAGTACTCTTCCAGACCATTTTCTTGTTCTTCCAAATTCTTTAGAAGTCTTTTGTATATTTAGTCCTTAAGAAAATATCCCTGCAGGAGCTGTTCAGAAGTTCTGGGCAGTGCAGCTTTAACTACTTAGTGCCAATATTTAGTACATGGGAGGCAAATCTCAGAGAAACTAAAAAAACATTTAGTAAACTACTAAAAAGCAAACACTTAAACTGTATTTCAAAACTTAATTGTTAAGTATAGTATAAACAGTTTAGCATCCTGAGAAAAGAAGGCTGATTTAATTAATGCCATTTAATTGAAAGTCAGAGACAACCATTTTTAAAACCAAAAGTAAACAATAATTCTGTCCTATTGTAAACACATTGTAAAACTAGTGATGTGAGTTACTAGCCAGAATCCCAGAGTGGACAGTAAACTATACACATAAAAGTTTACTTAAAATGTGTTTCTAAGATTTAAGACATTTTCTGTATCTGCAAAGAACAGAGCGTACGTCCCGACATGCCTGTGCCACATTGTAGCATTAGTGAGCTGGCTCATACTATAAGAATCCACTGGATGCTTGGCCTCAGGTAAGTGGAGTAGCCCCAGCGGAGTAGAGTACGTGGTCTGTAAAGTGGAGTGCTGAGACCAAGGGCCAGCCTTAATTTTCTCCTATGGAAAGGTAAACTAGATGTAACTTCTCTTTTAGATTGATTGATCGATTAATTGATTGAATTGGTACAGATCTCGCTATAAAGTTCAGATTTATAGTGGCCCTACTGTTTCAGGATCCCGAGTGCTGTAATTACAGGCATGCACCACACACCTGGTTTTGATAGCCATCTCAGCACCAATGGTCTGCATGACATGTAGTACCAGGGATCAAAACTCAGGTCCTTGAATTTTTCAGGCAAACTATCTCCTTGGCCCTAGGTTTAAATTTTTTATCCCTAATCTCAAAAAGGTTGCATAGGCGTTGAACAAAATACTGTAAAAGTACATAGCATAAATCTATATAATAATAATGGACAATTCTATTCAAATTTATATTATTGAGTTAAGAATATCTTGAAGAGGGCCCGGCGGGATGGCTCAGTGGTCTAAAGCGTCTGCTTTTGGAAAGCTTGGGCGGCTTCAGGGACCGAGGTTCAATCACGGGCACCACATGCTATGCCAGCCCTTCCCTTGGGGTGGGCTGAGCCGGCCATAAAAATGAGTGAATAAACAAACAAAAGGTTCTGAAACAAGAAAAAAGTAAATAAATAAAATAAAACATTAAAAAAATAATATCTTGAAGAAGGAAATATCACAGATAGTACAATTTTGCCAACTTACATGTATAAATAAATGCAAGTATTTCCTTGACTAGATTTGTAACCAAGCTCAACAAGCTAATTGTTAGTTGAAAGTCATCAATATTACATGCTTCACCATCACTAGGCTCAAGTAGTTGTTTCCCTACCTACCTTTTATGTTCTGGGACATAGAAATTTCATACTTGAACATCTCCACATAGAATCCCTTGGGCAAAATCAAATTCAACATGATCAATTTATGATTTAATCTGATATTTCATGCCTTAGGTCAGAATCCTTTGATTTGTCTTTTTTTTTTTTTTTTTTTTTTTTTTTTTTTTTTTTTTTTTTTTTTTTTTTTTTTTTTTTTTTTTTTTTTGTCTTTTTGAGACAGGGTCTTGTTATGCAGTTCAGACTGGCCTTGCGCTCACTTTTGTAGCCCAGGTTAGTCTCGAATTCACAGGGATCCTCCTGCCTCAGCCTCCCGAGTGCTAGGATTACAGGCGTGTGCCAC
Organism: Myocastor coypus; assembly: GCA_004027025.1. NCBI lineage: Eukaryota > Metazoa > Chordata > Mammalia > Rodentia > Myocastoridae > Myocastor > Myocastor coypus. Next base: position 64,734 of record PVJA010000674.1, read on the forward strand.
CACACCCGCCAGAATCCTTTGATTTGTCTTTGATTTGGTGGAACTCACTTTTTGGAGGGCTCCCTGGCTAATGTGGTTGATACAACCACAAATAGGAGACCACCTCTGACCTCTCCTCCAAGATCATCCCTATGTAGTCTGTTCCATGTTGCATTGTTAAGTATCTTCTACTCCTCCATCAAAGAATTTTCATTTGCCTTATGTTTTTTTTTTTTCTTTTTTTGTGGGACCAGGGTTCGAACTCACGACCTTGCACTTGCCCAGCAGGCACTTGTGCCTCAGAGCTATCTCCCCAGCCCCTGCCTTATGTTTTTATCCCCATCTTTTTACCATATTCAGTCTCCGCCAGCTGGGGCTTGGCATTTTCAGTGTCATGGGATTGGATTCCCTACCCTTTCAATGAAGCATCAATAAATTCTATCAGAATTTCTCTTTCTGGGATATAATAAGCTTGAGGTTATCTCTAAGTCATACCAAAGGACAAACTAAAAAATAATAATAATAATAAGAAGAAGAATAGAAGTTAATTTTTCATTGCAGGGATAAATCTTGTTTGAAAACTATCTCTCATCCTCTTTCATAGTATTCTTTGTCACATTTACAAATTCTTAAAGAAATTTGTCTTTCTTATGTAAATATTTCCTTGAAACAAGAGCAGATTTTCCTCTGGCCCCATTTATTTAAAAGCCAGTCATTCGTCTCTCAACACCAGCTGACACACTTCTGGGCTGAGTCATGGCTGACGTTCCCATGCTAACTGTGATGTGCTTTCCAAGGCTCCCACTAAACATTCCTAAAGTCCATCACAATGCAGCAGTGAAATTATTTGTATCCTTCCTCTTTGCAATAGAACTTAAAGAAAAAAAATATATTAGCACATTTATATCTTCAGCACATAATTACTTGTGTTGATAGTTAATGTAATGGATAAATACTTATTCAAAGAGAAAATTAGTGGACTCCTGAAAATATTCAGGAATCCAGACTTATGGGATCATTATGTAGTCTGGCTTTCATTTTCCATTTTGTATTTTCTTAATCCAACCAGGTGAACTTGTAAACTACAGATCAAATCTTAGTGTGAGCAGAGCAGTACTTTCTGAAGTTGATTCTTAGGGAAAACTCTGACACATATTCATTACCTATATGGACACTACCTTGTTGGTGAACACAGGTATAGCTCACTGATATTTCTTCTCATTAAGAATAAGTATAAATAGCATTCATCATTCTATTCTTTGAAGGCTGGCAAGCGTAATAACCGGAAAGTTCTATCTGGTTGGTGCTGCAGTGACTTGAGAAAGCAATGAGCCCCTAGAGAGTGAAATACCCATGTATTATTTGTGGATCTGTGAGATGAGTATCATAAACTCTCATCATAATAACCTGCAAGTATTCTTGCTCACAATTCACAGTGTGATATATAGCTAAAATAATCAAAATTATACATAATGTAACAAAGAGGTTAGTGTTCTTTTCTCTCTCTCTTCCTTCCTTTCTTCCTTCCTTCATTTCTTTTTTGAATTTCCTGTTTTCATAGAATTTAGGGTGAAAAAAGTTGAAAGAAATTATCTGAAGACAACTCTGTTAATGATGATGCCGTAACTGTTTTTCTGTTTTTAAGTGTGTGTGTGTATGTGTGTGTGTGTGTGTGTAAACTTCCCAATGATTTCAGAAAGTAATGTAGAATTTTACAGACATTTTCATAGGCTTTAAAAATTTTACAAATATTTAAATAGACTCTAAAAAACTTTACAGACTTTTTAACAGACTCTAAAATTCCTAGGATTGAAATTAATTGAGTCTAAAAAATCATGTGTGATATTGGCATAGCCAATAAAGTTGCCCATTTTAGCCTCTGCTTTGCAACTAGTCAGGCTTATGTCCAGAGACCAAAAATTTAACTTCAATTCTCACTTGATAAGCTTGGATCAAACTTAATTATAAAAATTTATTTTTAGAGTATAATCAATGAAGGACAGAGGTCAGTAAAAATATTGAAGGGAATCCTAGAAGCCTTTAGACATGTTTTCTCCCTTGTCTCAAATTTTAAGGCATAATTTCACAGCTTTTCCTTTACTATGATCTATCTGCTAAAAAGTAAACGTGGCATACTGTCTTCCATTCTTCACACTAACTCATTACATATTTTGTCTTAAATTCCACTGATTTTTCCCAGGAAACATATTACCTGTACGTTTTTGGAGTGCATGGATCTATTAGTTTCACTCTAGTTAGGTGCTGTAATTTCTTAGATCTGTTTGTCAAATCATGTACATTAAGTTATGTAGATCATTTACCGGGTGTTAAGAATGCAAACTGTAGAAGATCCGGTTTAATATGTAGGTAATTATAGATCTGCCTTAGCACTTTATGGTTTTAGCTTTTGTGCATTTAACAGTCCAGCTATTCTTTCACGACATAGGATTAAAAACTTAAGCAGCTATAATCTTACTTTTTCTTTAAAGGCTTGTAACTTTCAAATCTTCTGAGATCTGGACTATGAATTCCTTAAAATATATCACTTGTATTTGGTAATTACTCTCCATCCTCACGCTAATAGTCAAACTTAAAGGCTCAATAAATCCTTGTTAAATTAAATTGACCTCGACCACCCTCAGCAGCAGCTGTGACAGCAACAATTCAGAGCAGTAGATAACCAGCCTCATCAAAGTTGTCATAAACCTTTTATACCCATGAACACCTAAATGCATGTTACATAATTCTATAAATTCAAAACATCTAATAGGTATTTTTCAGAAAAGCTTTCTACATATGTAAAATGTCTACTGAAATAAAAAAAATCTTTTTATATAAGTCTTCCAAATATTTCATGCATGAATTTCTCCCCATGTCTTTCAGGACATTGCAAACAAAAATGATCCTTAATGTGTTCTCATTCAAATACATAAAAATGTGACAATCTTATGTCAGAAATAATGAGTTTTCATTGATGGGCAAGAAATCAAGGAAGTCATCCACCTTAAAACTATAATTTTATGGCATCATTCTAAGTAAGAATGCAATCCCATCAAAGAAATCATATTAATATTCAATTAAATATTTTCAGTATAGATTTATGGCTCACTAAGCAGAGCTGGATTTACTCTGAAGCCAGTGCAGTTTAAAAATTATAGCCTCATCTTTCACAGGTTATTTTTAAGACACAGTAGCAGGAGGGAAAGGCGGTCTCTTTAGCAATATAATCATCATTGAGAACTATTAAAAACAAAGTTTTCAAGCTACAGAACCCACATATTTCATGTCAGTTCAAGACTCCACAAAGCCAAAACTTTAAGTGATTATCACTTTAAATGTACAGCATACTTCTGAAGTCATATATCAAATAAAATGGTTAGTTTGAAAAGCATTTCTTCATTGATTTCCACTGTAAGATAAGGTAAATCCACTACAGAAACATAGGACTGCATATGCATTCAATGTCATTGTGAAATACGTATATGGTCACTTTATGTTATAAGTGGACTGAATGAGAAGCTTTGTCTCACATGACACACTGACACTGCTCTTACTCCTGATATAGTTAAGGGCTTAGGGAACCAAGAACTCTAAATGACAGTGTAAGGGAAACAATGCAGGTATAATGAATACAAGAAGTATGAATAATTAATTTCAAATATTATATTTAGTTTACTAAGATAAGAAACTACTCAAAAATTCTGATATACCACTAGTACAAATTGTATTCTTAGGTTGAAAGATTTAATTTTGTTATATTTTTAATATTTTATGTTGAGTGGAAGCATTTGTAACAAAAGTATTATACACAGAATTCATGATTTTCCTTAGAAAATATCAAAATCTAAATATAATTAATCAGTAATCTCTTTAGGTTATATAAAATGCTATGTAAAATTAAGCTGACTAGGATGCTAATATATACTGTTTTCTAAATACCATTAGATGTTTTTTCTATTGTCTTTATTCATTCATAAAATGTAATTTTTAGGTTAAAGAAGCATTTGTGCCATTTGTTTGCTTTAATTTACATTTATGTATACTTACTTGTCTCTTCTATTTTCGAAAATCAAGTGATTTAGGGGCCAGAGAGATAGCACAGGGGCACAAGTGTCTGCCTGGCAAGTTCAATCCCCGGTTTTAAAAGATAAAAAAAATAAGTAATTTAGAAGTATGAGAGCACAGAATGTAACTGTACAAACTAACCACTAAACATAGAATGAGGACCTGGTAAATGCACACCTATATAGTTTATTTAAAATTACAGCTTCATTTAAAATTATAAATAAAGTATTATAAAAATGAGATCTGCTATTATATTTTATTCATTTTATAACAAAAAATTACATCTGCTATATTAGAGACAAGTATTTTGGATTACTGAATTACAACATAGTGTTAATATGACTCACACTAATGTTTTGAGTCAGAACAATTAATTTGATACTAATATTCTAACAATATATATTTTTACTAAATTGTAGCTAAAAATGTTTTCCACCATATTCTTAACATCATCTATGAAAATTGCCAATGCACTGTTATGTCACTATAGAATGCTGTATTTATTTCTTTGTTCTAAGAGTAACTAAAAGACATACATATATATGTATGTGACATAGTTTTGATGTCATATATTTGTTTTGTGTAAGTATAGTTTTCTAAGACGTGGTGTGACAGTTCAACTTCATCTACTAGAAACATTTTTTTCTTCTCTCTACTGAAGACTTCTTTCCAGAAGGAAACCTGTGAGGGCTTATATGGGCAACCACTGCAACAAGGTAGCAAAAGCAAAGGCACATTAGCGCCAAAAGCCTGGAGAAAGCACTTCGTGATAAGAAAGAGTCCCAAGATGCTCTGTACAGTTTTCTTGGTATGTACTGCTTTAAGGCAACAAATTAAATTTTAAGCATTCTGGTAAAAGAGTAAGTCTGATTGGAGGGGTCATGACTGATTGAAATTAAATATCACAATGCAGATATTAAGATCACCAAACTACTTTTCTCAAGATGTTCTTAAAAATATGGAAGAATAGAATTAGTAAAGTTATGGACATCTATACCAGTCATATCAGTGTGTTTTCTATGACTTTTTATTGTATTTTAAACATGCCTCAATGTCATTACTTCAGGAATTATACGACAGAGTACAACATTTACTCAATAATAAACTGAGTTACCTTTACTTTCTATTTTCTACTCACTCCAAACCAGATATGTCATTGTATTTTATTTCTTCAGCAACAGCAGAGCACACTCATGTAAGAATATCTATTTCTTCTGTGAAATTCACTGTCCCAGTTGTCTCCTTTCATTTCTGCAAGCTCCTTGTAGGCTTTGTAAAATTTTCTCTTTCAGTCAGGCTGGCCACACTTTTAAAAGTTATAACTGTCCTTCTGGTATGCTTTATTTTGAGTGCCTCCTGTATATTTCTCTACAACATTTATAAATATCTATTACTTCGTTTATTTTTATTTCTTTGTCTTCCATTAGGATACAAACTTCATTTGACCATGGAGCCTTTTTTATTGGCTTTTCCTTAACAAATGCTACTCAAGAGTTTCATCAAAAAGTATAGATATAAATTATGCCATTAGATATTTGTGCAGTCGATGATTTGCATAGTGCTTTCTGTAGTTTATCAAGGCATTTACAATTGTCAAAGAAATGTTTATATCATTAAATTTTCCACAAAAGGCATTATACTAGTAAGCGATTAATCACTATAAAATTACTAAATGTGTTATGTTCACTGACCGAAACTTAACTCTTAGTTTGACATAAAATATGATTGCTATAAAATAATACATTATTTTTTCAGCTTGTTATATTTATATGTATAGTGCATTTAAAATCCTGCTTTACCTTCAGAAGAAATAGTGGGTTATCACTATTTGTAGTCCTCAAAAAATCAAACATTGGGGACAGGGAGATAGCTCCGGGGCACAAGCGCCTGCCTGGCAAGTGCAAGGTCCGGAGTTCGATCCCAGGTCTCTCAAAAAAAAAAAAAAACAGTTATTGCCATTACTGCTTTAAAATGACTTTAATATTAATTTGCCTACATCATTATGAGTTTTCTTTTCTCTGGTTTAGGTATTAGGGGTATCATTCGCCTAAGAGTTGTTAATGCATACTCTAAATTGAAGTTACAATTACTTCGTTTACTACATAGACACTGTCAACCTCTGTTACTTTTTCAACTACTCAATAAAGAGTCATGGTCATTCATAAGCATCCACAGAGCAATATATAAATTGAGTCTTATTTTTCACAAATTCCCTATTAATGGTGAACAATACACAGCTCTTTCATTAAGGCTCTCATAAATAATTATCTATTTCCCATCTGTTTAGTGACATTTTTACTGCATGTTTTTGTTTACGATTTTGAAGTTTAAAACAGTTCCCAAGTATGCACTCAGGTTTTTTTTTTTTTTCTTTCGTGCATTAATGCCATAATATGCTTGATGGGGAAGAAATATATGTATATTTTATAATCATTAATTCAGATGAGTTTTCATGTTTTATTTGAAGTTGAGTATCAATTAATCCATTATCAACATTAAATAAGATTTCCTTAGCAGAAACAAACATAATAAATTGGCTGAGTTAATTAATTAAAAAGTCATGAATAAGACTCGAGATATTAACCCTGTCTGGAAGAGGAACAGTACCTCAGTATTACCCACTTTAGTGCTCACTTTAGTGATCTTATAGAACAGCTACTGTACAGAGCTAGAGTTAATCACATATAAATCATCATTCATCCAATAAAAATTTTATTTCACTTTAATACTAGCATTTTCCCTGCTTCCAGTTAGACTTCTATCTATAAGAAAAAAAAAATAATAGAGTAGTTTCATAGAAAGGTCATTTGTCCTATTCAGTTTGGCAGCTCTCCCTGTTAAAGTAATGATACAAAGAAGGAGAGAAAAGGATGGTAAAAGAAAAAAGAAATCTGAATAGATGGAAAAAGGAAGTGAAAAAAGTTAAAAGAAAATGTTGAATTGTATATATTCGGCTTTGCTTTCTCTATTTTTTTAGTTACCATATTTTAAGGTTTACAGCCCTCTTTTAAGTGAAATATCCTCAAATGTGTACAAAGAATAAATATATAAAATTCTTAGGCTAAAATATATATATTTTATGCACATGGACATAACTTTTCATATACTTTATTTGTGTGATCAAATTATATTGATTTTATTAAAAACAAATTTTCAACTCTAACCTAATTTAACCCTGTAAATCAATAATTTTCTTCTCAATAATATATTACCATATACTATCACCAGGTCAATAGGGAATTAAATTTATCTGAAGTATGTATATAAAGAGGAAAGGTAAGCCGGACGTGGTGGCTCATGCCTGTAATCCCAGCACTTGGGAGGCTGAGGCAGGAGGATTGGTGCGAGTTCAAGACCAGCCTGGGCTACAAAAGTGAGCTCAAGGCCAGCCTGAACTGTATAACAAGACCCTGTCTCAAAAAGACAAAAAAAAAAAAAAAAAAAAAAAAAAAAAAAAAAAAAAAAAAAAAAAAAAAAAAAAAAAAAAAAAAAAAAAAAAAGAGGAAAGGTGAAATAGGAGAGACTCAAGAATTATCATAGTATAGGTATAAAAGACCATTTCCACATCTGCTTAAGAAAAGCTTAAAGATGATAGTAACAGCGTGTTTTAAGGGAGGAGCATTTCTTAGTTTCAGATAAACGCTAATTGTGCCCCAGTGTGCCCAGAAAATGAAAGCTTTCATAAAACTACATCTCCTAGGGCACAAAACTTAACGGAGCTCTCACTTTCAGCATCATTCATGTAAGTCCTACTACTAGGAAAACAGTGATTATATCCCTGCCATAGACTTAAAGCTCAGTTCTTCTGCATAGATTTTTATACTTGGTTTTAGGAATCAGCCCTTAACCTCAGATATTTTTGTAAGATTTCAAGGTCAACTACTCTCCAAGACTAATCTCGCTAAAGTTATAATAATAAATATAATTATATGCCCATCTTTTTTATACATCAGCATAAAGTGAGTACAAAGGCAGGCTCATTGACTCCATGGCAAATATATACATAGATCATAATTGCTATATAAATGATGACACCTCTTGTAGACGTGCAATCATAAATATTGTTGCATGGCTCACAAAAGTGACACTTGCAATTACCATATGCTTGCATATTATATAATAGTTACACTTTTCTGAATCCTAGTTATGCTCCTGTGGCTTACAGGAGAAGTACACTATTACTAGAACTGCCAGCTCAGGAATAGGAAAGAGCAAGTAGGAGAGCATACAAGTCTAAATCACTTAGTGAGAAGCTTATGATACTCAAAGTGTAAGCTTCCTTTCTTTTAAGGGAAGTAGTTATCAAGAATCACACTCAGGGATTCAGGCTTGCCAGGTAGGCACTGTATTACTGAGCAAAACCGCTGCACAAAGCTGACTTTTTAAAGTCAACCAGATGCTTTTGTTTGAATGGACATATGTATTTATCAACTGGAATAGAGAAAAATCCTGACGAGTTGAAGAGTTTAGCCCTGTAGATCTACTGCTGAGATCATAAAGTAAGTCTCCTCTGAGATTTTGGGTGAGTTTCACATTATTCCATCAAGCAGTCAAAAGGAGTTTTATGATTGATTTTATAGTGTTTCCCTAAATCCATGCAGTTTTCATCTGGACATGGTCAACTTCCAATAACTGAGTTTGGGCCTGGACGGTACTCAGCTTGGCATTTCCCATCCTTATCCTACATCACTGCCCATCAGATCGCCCTTGGTCCTTTGCATCAATCACATGCTTTAGATGGGTAATTTTACCATTATGACTTTAATTTCTTAAGTTGTGTAAAGGCAAGAAGATGGTCCCCAGTCTTCATTTCTCACTGCTTTTCATTGACTATATCATAAGACACTAGTTTATTCCAACTGGTTGCTTTGCGTTGGCAGTTCTGAGAAGCTTGGTAATATGTTCTATAAGAAAATACTTGCAGACTCTTACCCTGTAACGGTAGGTGATCACAGCAGATAAATATTTGCTTCTTACTTAATTTTAAAAATGTAAAGAAACAATTCCTATTTATACAAGTACTTAAATTAGAGTAAGATGCTTAATACTTCCCCAAGAATTTCAGAATTTGAAGCATTTCAAAATATCACTATAATTTATTCAGGCAATATTTAAACTCTAACATTTTTAGAACTAAAGAATTAATTCTTACTTCAAAATCATGTTGAATTCAGAATTAAATCAAGTGTAAGGTCAATAAGTCCTAGCAATAAGTTTGACTCAAATTTCAGATTAAATGATGTTCTGACCTACGTGTGGCATTTTAAAAAAGGAAGGAACAAAATTGAAAAACTGGGAAATTTTCAAGCAATTATTTGGTTATGCTAAGCAAAACTTTTATCCAGTTGAATCCTAAACTCACTGCAATCTCTTGCCTGCTAGGAAATTTTCAAAGATGCATGATCTGAGATTTAAAAATAATTGAAAATAGAACTGTTCCTGTGATGTGTGCCTGTCCCGTTCTTTCTTCAAATGTGTGCTGTGAAAAGCTCTCTTTGGTAATTGGTAATTTTAAATATGATTTGATTCTGAGTATGTAAACTATTTGAGTAGGACTCAAATCCTCTAAGTATTTTATATGAGGTGTGATCATAACACACAGTGGAAATTTAAATTTGAACGAAAGTTTTACTGTAAGATATATCGACATGAACTTCCCTGAAGATACCTCTTACTTTGAACACACTTGTTCTGCTGCTCATGCCACCTTCTGAAGTAGATTTGGAATCCTGGCTTGAGCAGCTTTGGGAGGCACAAGCAAGACTGGAGAACCTCGAAGCTGAGTGGCTCTGGATGGAAAGGCAGTCAGGTCAAAGCAGCAAAGCCTCCAAGGTCACTTTATTCACTGCGGCTGGAATCATGCCATTCCGACTCATCCTCAAATCACACTGACCAGGAAGGATAAATATTTTGAATTAAGGCAGTCACAACACTGCCACTAAAGACATTCATGAAAGGACTTTCTGCACCACTGTGGAAGTGGCAAGAGCAGTGGGGTAAATGTTTTTGAAGCAAGCAGAAATATTTGGAGAGGGATTAATAGCCACATGTTTTCCAGTATAATTTTTTCAAATTCAAATATTTGCTATGCCTTCTTTACACCATATATGTGCACAGAAATACACATCTACCCACTCATATGCAGATAGGCATTACTTATCAGTATCAAAACATGTTGCCAAATATCTTTCAGTATAATTTTCCAAAATGTCTTTTTCAAATTCTGTTTCTACCTTTATATTTTATAGATAAAGTAATGTCTATGTCTCTCATAAAACACTTCTATTTAACACTTAATATTTTATATATCACAGAACTTTCTAATGTGTGCTATCTAATTCAAGCTTAGGGGAGCACCCACTCGGGGCACCCCTCCTGTCCCTCTCTCAGACAGGAGCTTTCTTTCCCTCAATAAATATGTTCTGCTCATTAAAAAATAATAACAATGATTCAAACTTGACTCTAACTTTGTAAAAGGGGCAAAGCTAGAGTTACTGTCCTTCTGTGATAAAATAGAAGGCAAAGAAAGACAATTTATCTATGGTCCAGACATGAACCAATATGATGAATCCTGCTTGAGTTCATCCTTATTTTCCCTTCTGACTTTCGGTTTTTTTTAAATATATTTTTAAAAGAAAACAAAGACTGAACTGGGTGCATTACAGAAGGTAAAAATTGAATGCAGAGCAAAAGTGCATACCAATATATTTAATGATAACAACAAATCTTTAATGAATAATCTTACCAAATCAAACATGAAATACTTTACATATTTCATCTTACTTGATCCTAGCAAGAAATACATTGCATAAGCTCTATATTATTAAGTGCATTGTATTAAGACTAGACCAAAGGGATCTGAATTTCTTTTCAAAATTAATACACATCCAAAGACTTAAGCTCAGGTATGTCCTAACCAAGAATCTGAGTTAATTTTTAAAAAAATTAATCTGTACTCCTCAATGCATTGATTTAGTGTTTTGGTGCATTACTACCTACATATCCTTTTAAATTGAGTATATCCAAAAATGGTCGGGTAATTTGTAAACTGCTGCGTCATTTCTACTTTTTAAGAGAAAGCACATCAAAACAGCTTCCATCTGATTTTTCTAAAGCTCCTATGTGTGTGGGTCCAATTTCCATTTCCTTTTATGTCTTATACAAGACAGACAATATTGGAGATTTTCTTCTAAGAGAGAAGGATGGGTCCATACACTAAACCTTCCAGAAAACTACAGAATCAACCAGCACTTCCTCTGCCTACCTGCCTTCCCTTTATTCCCATTCTTTTGAATGATATAAGAATGCTTTTGAAGGCAAAGTTAGGACCATACAGGAATCAGAGGGACAACCAAATGCAAGCTTTGTATTATGAGGGTGGTGTAATCAGCACTCAAATTTAGGCTTTTCAGTTGCTGCTCTGGGCTCCACACATTTCTGTTTGAATAGACCAGCAGAGAACTTGCATTTCCCAACAAGGCTGGAGCCAGAGTGGGAACTGCCAACATTCTCAATGACACCTGAGAGGAAATCACGCTCACTCGAACACAGTGCAGTGTCTCCCTACAGTGTCCTGGCCCTGCAGCTCTGCATGCATCAACAGTGCCAAGAGCTATTTCTCCACCTGAAGGACCAAGAACACTGCTTATGAAAAAGGTTTTAACTTGTAAGATAAACAGAGATAGCTTCAAGATCTAAAGACAAAAATAAGCCAAAGCAAGTAGCAACTTCTACAGCAACATTTTCAGTTTTTCACTATAGTCACGGAATCTGTTTTAGTATCTTCATGAGAAAGAGTTGGAGAGATTTATCTATGCTTCCATAGTTAATATTTAATTTTATTATCATTCACATTAAGCAAAATCACTAGTCACTTTTTGATTGTATGTATTTCATCACATCTTAACTTTTCATTGCTTATATTTTTTTCTTTAAGAAATGAATATAATAAAGATAACATTGTCATGGTGTAGCATAGAATTTATATTCAGTATCCAGAAATGTAATTCTTATTGTCTTGTTTTGAAATTCTGTATTTTTATTTTTTATTTCTGTTTTTTTCTCTTTAAAATAAAAAAACATAAATATTGATTTTAGCAGTTATAGATTAGTATAAATTATTAAATTTCATTTTGATTACACAACTAAGTATGAGGACAGTACTGAAAATTACATCACATATGTAATGCTTCAGATTAAGAAACTTTCAAGCATTAATTTAAAGTTGGAGAGGTTAAAAACTGTTGGTTGTTCTCTTCAAATATTTTATGTATTTGGTACAGGGTCTCACTACACAGCTCAGACTCATAGTGATGCTTCTGTTTTCAGCCTCCCCAGTGCTGGGATTATAGGCAGGCACCACCATGCCTTGTTTCAATGGCCTGAACAGAGGCCTGGGCTCAGGGACCAACAAGCCATGTGGTGCCAGGGATCGACCCCAGGTCCTCATGCTTGCCTAAGGAGGTACTGAGACTCCATGGGTCCACCTTCATATATGTGAAAATACAGATATGTCATGACCTCTAAATGGGCATCATGAAAGTCAGCCTCTTCCTGCAACAATCCTGCCTTGTCACTTTGCGAGTTTCCTGTCCATTTGATGCCACCCAGGGAGGGTGCACACTTGTGAGCTTGGGCTGTACAGAATCCCTTTCCTCACTAAACTCTTTGATGTTTAGAAATACACGCTCTGCCTTGTGTACTGCATGTTATGCTTTGATAAAATAAGTTCATTTCAAACAAGTTAAACATCATTCACTCTTAAATAAATTTATTACTTCATAAACAGCCTTATGAGGTAAGCATTCTTGTTTTCACATAATTTATAAAAGTTAAATAAGGTAAGAAGATAAATTACTTGTTGAAATAACATCCTTTGTAAATGGGGAAATCAAAACACAAACCCAGATCACATGAGTCTGGAATGTGTGTTTCTGTAACAGCCACTGACCTCATTAAGTGATGACCCTGAGGTTGTCAGGTTACCCACTGAGGATACTGCACAAAATTTCCTTAGTTCAGAAAACTAGAGTGAATAAAATTTAAAGCCCAAAGAAGCACTAATATTAAAATACAATAATAAAGATACATCACTTTTCTTTTTCTTAAAACTATTTGTTATTATAAGACACTCAAAACTAAGGAATCATAATTTGATAGAATCATCATTTTTTAATTTATGTATATATTATGACCAACGTTATATAGCGAATCTTTTTCTAAATTCCAAGAGAGATCATTATTTTGAAAATATTTTGAGCTACTCAATAATAAGAAGCTACTCAAAAGAAGGAGAATCCTATGAAATAGCTAAATCTCTTTCCTTTTTAAAATTTCTATTTATTTCATATATGCCTCTGTTCTGGGTAGGTAAAGAATGAGCTGTTGTGAAATAGCAGATCTTATCAGTGTGCTCAGAGTTTACAGAGAAATAAAACTTTAACATAAATCAAATGATCTAGTATGATGAGATTAGCACTGAAAAAAAATACAGCATTACAGGATATTTATCATTCCAATATGATTTATGCCTATAAATATTTACTGTGAAATCTTAATTGGATTCCCAACACAATGTACTCCTTTCTCCAGCTGCAGTACTGATTTCCACTCTCTTGTGTATATTTCCCATCATCAATTGCACTCACATTCACCACAAACTATTTAATCAATGGAAAAAACACTCTTGTTTTGGATCATTACACTCCACAAATGCTCTACCAAATTCACATAAGAGCTGTCCTGCCACAGGTAAAAGTCTATTGTTAGGTGCTACACTGATTAAACAAGAACATAATTATCCTCTGTTATAAAGTTTGTATTTTTTAGTTTCAATGTCAGGCTTTAACTTATAGCCTATCATTCCATAATAAAGTGATCAAAATTAATTTTTCAAGGTTGAACATATGATCTACGATGTGTATTACTTTTTATTTTAGACTTGGCTCAGTATTTATTTACTGACTTTATGTCTGACTTTATCTTCCGCAGTAAGCTCACCCTACTCCTCTCTTGTCTAGCAGTGTTATTATTCTCATCTATTTCTTTAGTAGTCTAATTGAATGGATTGATAACAGTTGTAGATCTTTTTTTGCATTTCACTTTCTTAGGCATAATTAAATCAAATGTTAATAACTAGAGCTCACCAGTATCTAATTTCTTCTGAATAAGGAAGACGTAAGAGTTATGCCCCTAATTGGCACATACTCATTTCATTGAGAAAATTTTGTAAACTATTTCAGGGATAGAGTAGATGTAAGATGAGATACAGACTTGAATTTTTTAGATATGCTATGGGAAAGAAAATGGCACTTGTTATCTTATTTCTTCTTCATTCCAAAGAACTGAGCACAGAATGTGTAATCTTTCCCTCTCTATACACATGCAGCTCCAACGTCGACCCTCAAATGACTCACAAACCAAAAAAATCTAATTTAAGCCTGGTTTGACTAATTTCACTAGTGATCATCTTAAATCTTTCAGACTCACATCTGTTGAACATTATGTATGTGTTGTCCAAATTTTGTTTGTGTGTTTTCAGCTAAATACCTTAAAACATGTCAGCATTCTAACGAAGGAGATAAGTAAATGTTCTAAGGGAAGCATTCTTATCAGATAATTGTGCGCTGTTTACACACACAACTTGCTGGAATGATGTTAATCATTTTGGTTCTGGTTCTTTAATTACCATTCCTGCAACATAGTTCCATCATGAGAAATTATCTTTCTGCATTTATCTTAGAGAAGTCAAGGATTCTAGCCTAACTAGAAATGTAGATGGTCTCATCACAGGCTCTTGTTTTTATCCCCATATCTTTTGCCTCCTACTCTTTTACATAGTGACAGGATGGAGGATTTTTCTCTCTAGTTCTTAGCATGATACCTACAACTAACTGAAAAATGAGTAAAATTATCAAACCTCCACTGAAACCATTTCTCAATACATTTTTGAAAGTGCCTCTGATCTTTTATTCCCAACAAATAAGCTATAGAATATAAATAGATAGAAAGATAGACATATATATATAGACATATATATATATATATATATATATATAGAGAGAGAGAGAGAGAGAGAGAGATAGATAGATAGATATCCTTGAAATATGCAAAATCACACTGCTTTAATTCAATAGATTTCAAAAAGGAATTTATTTTCAGGACCTATCCTGAAGTCGAAATCCATGGACGCTCTGTTCTCCTATATAAAATGCCACAGTATCTGCATCTAGCCTGTGCAAATCCTCTGTATACTTTACATCATTTCTAGATTACTTATAGTACCTAATATAATGAGAATCCTATGCAAGTAACTATTAAACTTCATTTTTTAGGGAGGAACAAAAAATATAAAACAGGTTCACTCTTCATGCATTTTTCAAGTAGTTTTGATCTGTATTTCATTAAATTTGTAGAACACATAATAAAATGAATTAATTATTCTCAAAAATTACTTGTAATTCATTCATGTCTATTTATCTATCATCTATCTATCTATCTATCTATCTATTAAATAACCAAAGCAAATTTAAATACTTGGACTGAACTATTATTCTCCCCAAAATTTACATGGTGAAACCTTAACCCCGAAATTCATAAATGTGTAAATAACTCTATTAGGACATAATGAAAGTTGTATTAGGTAAAAATACTGACGATCTAACACGGTAGCATCTGGAGCCTCCTTAAAAGAGGAAGAGGTGTATATCTATTGCCATTTAAAGACACAGGGTGAAGGTGCTGCGACGTTAGTAAAGAGCATTCCCAAGATGATGACCCTTCTTCAATCTTGTCCTTGTAATCCCTAGCCTCCAGAGCTATAAGAAATAAACTTCTCTGTAAACCATCTACTCTGACATATTGTCATGACAATCTGAAGAGAAAAATACAATATTAAGGTTTCTTATCTTTCTTCGAAATATGACTTATTTCTTTTCTGACAAATTCATGTTAATTTTGGTTCATATTGTTCTAAGATTTTTAGGATAAGAAGAAGAGGAAATTGTTTGATATAAACATCCAGAACTAAAATTAATCTGAAACCAGTGAACCATATTTTGATAAAAAGCATACTTTCCAAGGATTTGTTGAACTATGTCTTCCTAGTTACTTCCAAATGTACCAAGTGCTTATTTAATTGTGGTTTATTTCAAGTGTGTCCATCATTTCATCTATTATAAAAATAACTTTCTAACTCATGAGAACTTCTGAAGAACTATTTAGTATTAAGAATTAGATAAAAATATAAGCTTTTAAAAAGGAATCATTTGAAGTAACTGTCATTGCTAAACTATTTCAAGATTAAATATAATTGTACTCATTTTATGTTTTGACTAAATATATGAAAATGTAAGGTATTAGATCATAATTTCTTGTAGCATTTGTTTTAATGTATAAGACAACAAAATCAGTTTTACTCAGACATTCAAAGTTCATACAACTTTAAGAAGCATGACCAACTACTTCATAAAACCATGGACACTCCTAACATCACTAAACACCTAAATTTGGCCCTTTCTTCTAGAAATGGACAATAGTTCATATTGAATTATCTGTTATTTCACCTTCAAACAAATAATAATATTCATTTCCATTTATAGACACAGTGTATTGAGAAGGACAGATCATTATTTCTGCGATATTCTTGACAAAAATGTGTGTCCTGTACCCATTAAAAAGAGAAATAAGGGGCCCGGTTAGGAATGGCTCAGTGGTTTAAAGCGCCCGCTTGGGAAAGCTTGGGCGGCTTCAGGGAAAGCACCTGCTTGGGAAAGCGCCTGCTTGGGAAAGCTTGGGCGGCTCAGGGACTGCGGTTCGATCCCCGGCACCACATGCTGCGCCAGCCCTGCCCTTGGGGCAGGCTGAGCCAGCCATAAGAATGAGTGAATAAACAAATAAAGGTTCTGAAACAAGAAAATAAATAAATAAATTTAAAAAAAATAAAATAAAATAAAAAGAGAAATAAGACAATAAACAATGTGATATTTGTGTGATATTCACATAAACTACTGGCCAAGAACTGTAACAAAAACTTAAAAAATGTTAACAATTAAAAAAGTCTAAGAAGACATAGAACAGGAAAAAATGACACTATTAGATTGGTCCACACCAGGAAAATTCTTTACTGAAATAATTAGCCAGATTTCAAGATTACCTATTAATAATTATGTGGCATTGAAGTAATATTAATTTCCTGTTTTAAATATTGTTATCATGGAAGATAATATTTGTAAAGATCTGGATTTGTTAACAGTACTTACAACCTATTCGTAAATAAAAATAAATTTCAAAATAAAAAGGTTTTAAATTTTGCTTACTTTATTTTCATTGGACAAATGAGGAAATAAAACTATTTCTGAATCTTGATGAAAAGAATGACCAAAATCAGGTTATATTACCAGGTTTTGGTTCCTGATCTCCCTACTACATAAAATTTTACCTATGACTTTCAAAGATTTTGCCTTGCTTTTTAATGGTGAATTCTCTCTCTCTCTCTCTCTCTCTCTCTCTCTCTCTCTCTCTCTCTGTTTCTCATTCATCTTTCCCTCCCTTTTCTTCTCTCTCTCCTTCCTCTTCTGCCCCCTCTCTTTTTCTTACTGGGAAGCTGAGTGTCCAAGATCTCTTTTAAAAAGTCACAGACACAGAAAGCTTCATAGCCTCATGAACACATGTTCACACATCCTTGAGTTAGCTCCCTGGCTTCAACTGAGCCTTGATTTTGTTTTCATTCTTTGCTATCTGAAGACTGCTTGTTTTATAAACCAAAACGTTCACTCTATAAAAGAAATACCTGTACTTTAAACTCTTCTAGCACAAAATCTGTCACATACTTTGATTTCAACAAGTATTTGAAAATGAAATTAAAGAGCGAAGGAAAAATAAAGAAAATGTAGACAGCAGATTTAATAGTATGCACCTTGGAATTTTTTGGATACAGTGTTAATCACATAAGTGTACACTAATGGTTTCTTTGCTAATCAACTTAAGGCTAATAATCCATATGAATCATGCAAAATGAATAGCATAAAATTTCCTCAAATATAGTGTGTATCTATACATGATTAAAGCAGGAAACTGTGGATGAACATCTTGCTACTCACTGACACTATCATACATCTTGGTAAGTCACAAATACTGCAGTAGGTTATGCGGCTGTGTGTCAGTGAACCCTGTGTAATGAAGCATGGCAAAACAAGGAAAGTTTGTGTCATAAAGAAAAACCTTGAGTCAATGTTCTACTTTAGGTCTTCTCTTTTATACCTAAACAGCTAACACAAATACAATATAAAAACATGACTCTTACAGGCTAAACTTTACTTTTTGTTCTTGTGGCTTCCAGCAAGTGGTATGTATACACAGAAACAGATGTGAGAGACAGCTTTTTAAAATAATTTTAATTAACAGATAAAAATGGAAGTAGTCATTTAGAACTTAACCTAAACTATCTATAAGCATGCAAGTGAAAGTTCTTCACTTCCTCCAGTTTTTAGTGCACAGTTTTATCTGATCAAGTTTTGGGGAATTACAACATTCAGTTTTATCTTAAGACATCAATGATGGTTCTTAGCAGTACTAAACTGAAATTATTACGGATTGCTGCATAGTGATACATAGTGTATGTTTAATATGGTGAAAAGGAAACAAATTTTAATTACTGACATTTCTTTTGTTTAAAAACATTTGCTTAATACCACATAATTTCACTGTAGTCCTTGAAAAGCTACAAATAACTGTCAGAAAATATTTCAAAAAAAAAAAAATCTGAACTTATTTGCATCCTGCAGAGCTGATCCATGTCCAAATTCCTTTTGAAACCACTAGGAGTTCCACACTTCTATCAGCAAACTAACAAGAAGGCAAGAACAACAACAGCCTTCACAAATAAACTCTGACTATCAAGCTACTATGTAAATTTTTTTTTTTTTTTTTGTCTTTTTGAGACAGGGTCTCACTATGCAGTTCAGGCTGGCCTTGAGCTCACTTTTGTAGCCCAGGCTGGTCTCGAACTCACACCAATCCTCCTGCCTCAGCCTCCCGAGGGCTAGAATTACAGGCATGAGCCACCACACCCGGCTTAAATGGGTTTTCTATACATGGCTAGAAATACTAAGCTCTGCCTGTCTTCATGTAAGATTTGACTCAACTTCAGGCAGTCTGCAAAATTAAAGCTAGTGCATTTCCTCTGTGTTTGTTTTTCTTTTTTGAGAGTCTACGCAATGTAGACCTATTAGTAAGATAAATACGTTCCTCCTCAAACAATTAATATATGACCTGTATTATTTTCTTTTCCTATATATAATATAAAATTTCTCTGCCAAGGAATCTAATTTTTCAAAAAAATACAACCTATCCTCATGATAAAAATTTCTTTTTGGGGAACACTGAGGGCAGCTTTAGCAAGTCAGAGGCAGAGGATCTCTTGGTGAGAGGCACTGCTGAGGTGTGGTGAGGTGCATCCAGAACGATCCCCAGCACTGTCAAGCACACTTTAATTTAAAGGGAAGAGAATCCTGAACACTGCAGTTCTGTGTATTTGATATCCACAAAGCAATAGGTCTAAATTCTCTTAGAATAAATAGGTGACAAAGGGGTGTAGCAGGAAAGGCAAGAGTGGTATTAGCAGTGAGGAAAAGGGACTAAGGGAGAGGCAGAAGTGTGCACATCAGTGAAAGCAACAGCCTCAGGCACAGCCCGCGGTTGGCAGCCCATTGCAGTTACCAAGGATGAGAAGCACTTAACCAGGAGCAGAAGTTGGCTGGTTTTGTAGACAGAGTTGGTGTTCTGTTTGTTTTTGTTTTGTTCTTCAGAAGGTTAGAGTACTTTAAGTTGAAAATGCCAAAGCAAGGGAAAGCTCCAGATGACAAAAGGGCTGGGCAATGCAATGAAAGGAATAGAAAATGTGGTCTCCTTTAGGCCCACAATAGCACATAGGGGCAATACACAGCCACAGCAAGAAAGGAAAGGACCCTTCACTGTTCCCTCAGATGATGGGAAGAAAGCAAGTGTGACAGTAGTTAAGATACACACTCAGGGAAAGGTGGTGCACTACTGCTCTCTGAAACAAAACCCCATTGCATAAGGTCTAAGAACTGAGTCTTTAAATTTATAATTAAAGCCAACAGGGTTACCACATGACATCACAAGACAAGAGTGGAAAGCTAATTGCAAAGGGCATATTAGCTGAGGCTAACACAGCCTGAAGTCTCAGCCCTGGTCAGTACCCACTCACAGAAACATACTCGGCTCTGCAAGACAGATGGATTGTGTTTGTACTGGGTTGTCGTCTGTCAAGTAAAACCAGTAAATTAACTGAAATAATGAACTTGAAAGCTATACAATGGCCACATCAGTCTCAGTGTTCTAATAATGAAATTGTTTTAGCTGCACAATATCTGAATTGATCTTGTTGGCCACAAATCATTAATACTGTCTCCAAATTTTAAGATCTCAAAAAAGTAAGACAACATTTCTTTAGTTCTCAGTGCACCTAAACTAGATGGCTTCCTCAATTAATTGGAAAAAATAATATTTAGCCCATAAAACAATGCATGTTTTGAATGATCTGTTACATACAACACATAATATGATAGATTATCCATAGTGCCAATTTATAATTCATATGTAGTAAAGTATAAAAGGTCTTTATTAGTTGAATAGATATTGTAACTAATTTTGATGATAGTTAATAATTAATATTATTGTATAGTCTTATAAATCAATAGTAAGGACAATAAAATTTAATAGTGTTGGGCAACTAAAGGTCAGTTATTAATGTGATATCAACTTGACATACACAGTGCTTACCCCATTATATGATTGAATTAAGCTGTAACATTTGTCAAAGCCATCACTTACCTAAATGCAATGATTCCCTCAAGAGCTAGATCTAGAACAGACGACTAAGAGTGTGGCCATTGAGCCAGAGGACAGTAAACACCCATATGTGAAAATTACCAAGCAATTTTTTTTCTTTTCCTTTCTTGATTACCTGCTTAGGTATTCCTCCTAATCTTCGTTTACAAATTTTAGTTCTCTGCTTTGTAAATATTTGTCATCCTACTCATCATCTCTCTCTCTCTCTCTCTCTCTCTCTCTCTCTCTCTCTCTCTCTCTCTCTCTCTCTCTCTCTCTTTTTATTTTCCTAGCTCAGGCTGCCTCAAGGGCAGGTCTGGAATGGCAGGTAGAGCTGTGACTCAAACTACAGTCCCCTGCCCCCAATGAAACAGACAAAAAAGCCAACTAATTTCATCTATAACGATAATCATAAATGTATTGAAGCCAAGGTTATTTTTGTTGATGTTCTATAGGAACCAACAACAACAAAAAATAACTTTATTATCCCATATATACAATCTATAGTACTTCAGTTCAGTGCTAAAGTTTTCATAAAGAATTTTAACATGCTAGTATCAGCCTTTGTATTTGTCTTTTTTTTTTTTTTTTTGAGACAGGCTGGCCTTGGGCTCACTTTTGTAGCCCAGGCTGTTCTTGAACTCACATTGATCCTCCTACCTCAGCATCCCAAGTGCTGGGATTACAGGAGTATGTCACCACACCCAACCGTATTTGTCTTTCTGATCAATAATTTTGCCCTTTTTCAAGGATTTATTGGCTTTTTTTTTGTATTTTAGTTTATTCAAATGTCATTTTAATCAATTCTCTCCAAAAGCTCAGTGTGAATGACTATGTTGCACACAGACTTACTTTGTTAAGCAATCTCCTTTGATTGCCTGATCAAAAATTACAAAATTGATTCAACCCAACAACCAGGCCCATTTCATGATCAGGACCTCCCTGGGCCCACCAGAAACTCATTCAACCCAGCAACCAGGTGCTATACATGAGTGAGACCGCCTGGTCCAACCAGAACATCATTTGACCAAGCAACCAGGCCCAACATGCCCAGTGTGGAAAATTGCTATGGAACTCCCTTCTGAGAGACTAGAGAAAAGACCCACCCAACTGATCCAGGAACAGAACATCTTGCCAGAGTGGCACAGCAGGTTTGCCTCCAAGGGCTGCAACAGGAAGAAGTGGAGCTCAGCAGCCAGACCCAAGCCACACCCACCTGGAAGACTCTAAACTTGGTAGTTCCGGACCTGGTGCTAAGGTAAGAGCTCTGCCAAAGCTCTAAACCAAAAGTCAGAAGGCAGGGCTATGCAAAATGACAAAGAGAAGGAGAAAAATGCTCTCTCAGGCCCCAAATCTACCAAGAAAAAATACAGGAGACAATAGCATAGAAGAAATTGGAAATCACACACAATGAAATCCCTGAAGTAAAGAAACAACTGCAGAAAGGCACAGAGGAAATTACATCAGAAATAATTTCTCAAATAAAAAAGGAAATGATACCTATAATAAAAGAAGTACTACATGCTTCTAAAGACAATTATAAAAAAAGAGAATAGAAAAATGACAGAATCCTTGAATGAGCATTATAGGAAAGTAATGCATGAAGCAGATTCAAACTGTTATACACGAATGTAAGAACCTCAAACACAAGCTGGCAAAAACATGTCTATGAAAGTGAAAATAGATTTTCAGACCTTAAAGACACCATCATAGCTAGTAAAGAGGTAAGAAAAGATCTCTTAACAATAACTAGGATGCAAGAAAAAAATAATTCAACATCTGCAAGATGATGCAAAGAGGAACGATGTAAGACTAATAGGCATCAACGAGAAAGGAGTCTACACAAATAATATAAAAAGAATATTAGCAGAAGTAATAGCAGAAAACTTCCCAAATATGGGGAAACAATTTAACATTCAGTAACTGAAGCAAACAGAACTCCAAATAACATCAACCTAATTAAAACCACACTCAGACATATAATAATCAAGATCCCAGAAATTCAGCACAGCTACAGTGTACTAAAATCTGCTAGAGAAAAGAAACAGACCACATTTAAAGAAAGACCCAGTAGAATAACAGCAGATTTCTCTTTACAAACCAACAAGTCAAAAAGAACATGTAGCAAAGTAGTTCAAGTCCTGCAAGAAAATAAATTTCAGCCCAGACTGATATACACTGTAAAACTCTCTTTCAAGTTCAGTGGAGAAGTGAAATACTTCCAGGACAAAGAACAACTAAAGAATTTCATGATGACAAAGCCAATCTTGCATATTTTACCAAAAGATATTCTAGAGAAGAATCAAAATGATCACAGCTCCATGAAGGAGAATGGAAAGAACCCACAAATTAGGGCAAATAATTAAACACAGGGGAAAAAGAAGCACACAAAAGCAGTCTTTCAACTATTCTTTTATATGCAGCAGCAGAATATGTCTATCAGCATATTCTACAAATGGACTTCTCCTGCACCCTATGGATCATGATTCTGTCTGGGTCTACAGGGTGTATATCAAGGAAATAGCAGTAGCTCCGTCCCACAAGTGACACCTGGCCACCAGTAAGTATCATGGACACTGTCCATGTACACAACATACTAGAACTTTGTATGATATCCTGTCTCCAAAATGTTAGAAGTTGTGGGCATATATTTGCAATTCCAGTATTTTTATTATATTTTATTCTTAGTAAATCTTTTCTATCATGGAAACTTTTTCTTAGTTGGTAACTTTGTATATATTCACCTATACAAATACTATGCGAGTACTCTGAATTCACTACAGATTTGTACCTATGAGACACAACATTCTGGAGTCTAAATTGGAATCATGATTTGATTTGAATTTTGGAATACTGTTTTGAAGTATTTAATTTAATTTAAACTATTTAATATTTAATTAATTTTCTGAATATTGTTTAATTATTTTTGTTTTATGATTCATACTGTATGTCTCACTTACAATCTACTTACAAGATATGGTATGATATTTTCTCCTAGTATTAGAAATTTAGAAAGAAAAAATATATACACATATGTATACACAAGGACATATATTACATATATATATATACATATGATAGATATATATAACTATTTTGTCTTAGCTCATTGACAAAGTTTGCAGTAATATTGTTTAGACAAGAAAAATAAAACTGCAAAATTTCTCCTTAAAAATAAAGAGTAAGGGTACAGCTCAGTGATATAGTTTCTGCCTGGCTGGTAAATGTGAGGTTGTTAGATCAATACCTCATACAAAAAAACAAAAAAACAAAAAAACAAACAAACAAAAAAAAACTCCATTGCCCTATTCTTCTATATATATGGAACTTAAATTACCAAAATTACTTGTAGGAATTTTTGGGGTATAAATATTCTGAATTTTAATGAAAATAATAATCTCTATATATTTTTAAATTATAATTTTAAGGGCCAGGCAGATAGCTAAACAGACTAAAGTGCCTGCTTAGCCAGATGCTAGGATTGGGATTTGATCCCTGGCATACCAGCCTTGCCCCCATGGTGTGTTGAGACAGCAATTGAGACTGGGGGAGGTGGCACATGCTATAACCCCAGAGCTCTGGAGGAGGCTGAACACAGAAGAATCACTATGAGTCCTATCTGTGTAGTAAGACCTGGTAGATAGTCTACTAAATGTATAATAAATAAATTAATTAATAAATAAATAGATAGATAACTGAATAAATAACTTTTAAAATTTTACATTAACATTACACTGTGAATGGTCTAATGGTATTTACTTTTAGAAGGTCGAACTGAGGGGCCTGGCGGGATGGCTCAGTGATCTAAAGCGCCTGCTTGGGAAAGCCTGGGTGGCTTCAGGGACTGCGGTTCGATCCCTGGCACCACATGCTGTGCCAGCCCTGCCCTCAGGTGGGCTGAGCTGGCCATAAAAATGAGTGAATAAACAAACAAAGGTTCTGAAACAAGAAAAAAATAAATAAATAAAATTTTAAAAAAAGAAATGAGCAAAAAGACCTATGAAACAAAGTTACTAGGAAATATGAGATGTAATATTTGTAACTTAGACCATGGACAAAAAGAGCAGTGAGAAAGCCAGCTACTGTGAGAACATACTGCTTTTTGTTTATTTCTAGAGAGCTTTGTTCTACTTCTCATGCTCATGGTTTAACAGGGTGCTACCATCGAGGCAAACCCGACCTCTAGAGCTTCTCATTTACTTTTAGGAATCAAATATCACTCTTAAATTATCATTTCACTGTACAAGATAATACGCTGAACACAACTCAAACATACTTTCATAGGAGTAATATTTTCCTTTGCATGCCCAAAAGCAAAAATTAGCAATTTTCAATACAAACACAGATATCAACAACGATCATTTGCAAGTCTGAAAAACCAAATGCCTTACCTTTCCTACATAGAGAGGGTCTGAACCCATGTATTCTTCCAGCACAAAGAACTGGTTCCACACCCAGCTGCGCTTGGTCCTGGGTCTTCCTGATTGGAAATACGGCTTCGACCTAGACCTTGAGAGCTCTGCTTGACTCATCCCAGAAAAGCACAGGAAAAGTGCGATTAGCTGCAGAAAATGGCAGAACTCCACTTTGCCTAACTTCATCTCTTTTTTTCTTTCTTTTTCCTGTGTAAGAAAAAAAACTTGACAGGAGGAAAGGCACAGTTCCAGTTGGCTTAGTAGCTCTTGCCTCCGGCAGGGTGTCAGCTGGGAGTCCAGAGGTAATAATTCGTAGAGTGTAGTACTGGAAGAGGTCACCACTGCTGAAGAGATTTTGCCAAAAAATGGTGTAATAGGTACCTATGAGAACAAAAAGAAGACCTTGCATCAGAAACCAAAACACATCATGACATGCAGCTTTCATTTACCCAAATTAATACTGAACTTCTTAACACCATTTCTATGCTTATGAACCCATTCATTTTATGTTTAGAAAATTCCAATAACTATTAGAATTTTGTGAATTATGTAAACATTGTTGATGAAGAATTATCTTCACTACACAACCTTAAAACTTCATGATTCTCCTGGGACCTTTTATTTGAACATATGGTTTATTTTACTCTAATGTGGGAGCAACGTTTTAAAAATTACTTTAATGTTAGTCTTTTTTTTTTTTTTTTTTTTATTATTAGAGGCTGTTTCACTCAATGGTATTGGAATGTAAAAGCAAAGCAGCTCAAAGCAGGGATTTAACGAAATGGGAAGGACATATGGTGATTGAAATCCCCTGTGTGAAACTGTAAAGAAAAATTTAAAAAAAGTATGAGGTGATTCAAACTGGTTGATTGATTCTGAGTCACAGAACACCAGCTGTTTTGATGTGTTCCAATTTGATTGTGATCATCTGTAAAGCTCAGTACTTTCTACTTTCCACTCTTCAAACATATTGTCACGTAAGCTGTGTGGCACGTTCAGTCATTCTAATTTGGGGACATTATTCTGCATTCACCAACTATTTCCCAGGCATAGAGCACTACAGCTTGTGCAGAGTAGGGACTTGTGATATAAACATTTATGGCAGTGAACAACAGTACTGATCAATAGATACCTCAGAATTCTCAACTCTACTCATGAGACACATTGATTGCTGACTTGTACCCAGGGGGTGCTTCAGCATGAAAGAATCTTTTTATTCTGCTGTCTTTTTATTCCAATAACATAAATATGACATGCAAGAGTTATAAAATCAGTTATTTTAAAAATTTCCTAAATACAAAGGAATGAGAGTTTATGACAAGAATGCTACACTTCACTTTGTCAATTCATTTTATTAGCTATAAATAAATCAATAATGGAATGAAGCCGGGCATGGTGGCTCACGCCTGTAATCCCAGCACTCGGGAGGCTGAGGCAGGAGGATCGGTGCGAGTTTGAGACCAGCCTGGGCTACAAAAGTGAGCTCAAGGCCAGCCTCAACTGCATAGCGAGACCCTGTCTCAAAAAGACAAATAATAATAATAATAATAATGGAATGATTAAGGAAAGGTCATGTGTTTATTTTTCCATGTGAGCGTCTGAGTATGTTTGCAGAAGAGAGAAAAATACAGTTTTTTAAAGAAGTTTAAATATAGAGGTTTATTAAAACAATAAAATCCTTATAAGCCTTTCCATTTTTCCACCCATCTATCCTTTAACAGAAGTCCATGTTACTCAAAAGACAAATACTCCTGATAATGAAGTTGCATACATATATTGTGATTAGTGAAATAAATGTATAAAAACAAAGCTTATGAATTTGTTATTTTAAATAGTCTAAACAACTGGAAGTAACAAGGTACACTGATTTTGAGTTGCAGGAAATCAATACCTACACTTTAAAAATAACTCTATAAAGTTTTGATATATTGGAGAGCATTTCAAAATGATCCAATGTTTAGCAAATCTATGCATGTGGACGCACAATAAAATTAGTGATTAATATAGTATAGTATCTGCAACCCATGCATTGAATTGTAGTCTCCCCAAATCTAGGTAGCAGTGACAAAGCAGAGTAGTGCACAGAATGGGATAAAGAGGGTTGGGATAGTGTGTACAAAAATGCATCCAAATAGAAGGATTAAAAATAACATTTTATGACATGGTAGAATGACTGTACTTAATAATTAACTCTAAATTTTATTTATTTTATTTTTTTTTTTGTGGGACCAGGGTTCGAACTCACGACCTTGCACTTGGCCAGCAGGCACTTGTGCCTCGGAGCTATGTCCCCAGCCCCTAACTCTAAATTTTAGATAATGAAGAAGATAGGGATTTGAGTGCTCTGACTACTAGGCCTGGCAAGACAGCTCAGTGGACTAAGCACATACTCGGGCAAGAGCAAGTGCAGTGCGCAGGGCTTGACCCCTGGCTCTACATGCCATGCTGGCCCTGCCCCCAGGCACACTGAGCCCGAGACTCAGTCCAGGCATGGTGGCACATGCCTGTAATCCCAATGCTGGGGAGGCTGAAAACAGGAAAATGGGGGATCACAGCAAGTCTGAGCTGTATTGAGAAATCCTGAACAAATACATTAAAAAAGAATGCTTTGACTACAAAAATATTAATGTTTGAGGTTATAAATGTGCTAATTATGCTGTTTCATTATTACATATTGTATATGTGTCCAAAATACTTCACTCTACATAGTGAGTCTATACTAATAGTATATATCAGTTAATTTTTTAAAAAGTGAATAAGTTCCTTTATTAAAAATTACCCTGAGAGGCTAACTGTTCTAGACTTAGAATTATAGATAAGAAACAAAGGATTCACTGTAATCCTTGACTTAACTTGAAAGTTTATAATGCACAAATCTGAAAATCTGGCTGTCCTGGGTTAAAGAAGATAAGAAACTAACAATACCAGAAAATGATACCCTGGCATATCCATTAGTCCAGTGACAAGGCTGAAATCATAAAAAGCGGCCAATAGTCCAAGGGATATCAGCATGAGGTGAAGCTAGCTCAGTAAGCTTCTTTCATCTAGTGGCAAACCAGGTTCTTGGAATGGGGAAGATCCTCATTATTCTAGAAAAAATGAACATTGTCTTGGAAAGAATGGCACGAATGCTTTCATATTTGATCCCTGAAACAATGTTTTGGAAAATTCAGTGTAGCCAAATTATATTATCTAGATATTATCAATTGAGTATACTTGATTATTATGATTCTGTGTTGAATATATATTCCATTTATAAAAAGTCTAAAAATCAAATGGACTTGGGAATTCAAAAATCTAGGAGTTTCTCTAAGTACATCGGGGTAAACACAGAATGTTTGCACATGTAAAGACATGATGGGGCTTTCATGTCCTAACTCTGTAATCTTGGATAAGCAAGGTTCTAAGAAGTTCCAGAGTATAGTCTCAAGTTTATAAACTAGAAAATGGAAATGAAAATAATGGCATATACTTCACAGAATCAAATAAGCAACCTGTAAAACCTAGGAATAGTACTTGAAACATTTAAAAGCAATTAAAAATAGTTTGGAGGACTACTATTTTTAGTTTCAAACAGGTTATGATAAAGTGATGATGTTAGTTTTTGTTCTAATGTCATCAACGCTAAAATATTGTACATGATGCTTACTCTAAGTAAAATCATTCTTTAAAGCTATAGTTGACATCACAGGAATACATGTCCATGACTCAAAAAATCTACATAGATAAAGAGGTATCAAAATATTAAAAAAATTATATATATATATATATATATATATATATATATATATTCCCCTAAAACTGTCCACTCTATAATGAGTTAATGAGTTATAGTTCAAGGACTTGCATCAGAATTGGAGAAGTCAGAGATTGCACAGAAAACCACCAATGAGGAACAGAACTTATTGGATTACTAAGTCTTTTTTCTTACAGCCTCCATCACTTGCTATATGGCCTTGGATCCCTCTGGAATTTTTCATATTTATAAAATGAAGAAGCTAGTATTTGTTATATTACTAAGTCTAGATTTTTCCACTCATACTACTTTTAGAGACAATTTTACAAAATTCGTTTATGATTTAAGAGTGGGAGTGAAGAGCACATTGCTAATAGTTAAAGACAAGGGGCAGAGACATTTGATAGTGATGAAGAAGTCAAAGGAAACATTCAGTTTGTTTGCCAAATGTGGCATACTCTTTAACAAGAGCCATTTAACCTACTCATCTTGAATCTTCAAGGTTATTTCTCTTTCACACAAGACTGAACATGTATCAAGTGATTGGGAATTTTCAAAAGAGTTTTAGAACATGCACAAGTGACAGCCAGCAGATAACTATGTGAAACTGTACTATTTACTTTAAATCAAGAGTTTTATAAAAGCACACCTACCATGAACATAAATCTTAACGAATAGACACACCGTGCTAACTTTGTACCAACTGTACCCATAACAATAGTAGGCACATAACTTACATTTATGAAATATTTAAAGAATGTTTATATTCATTAGCTTTTACTAGGTTCCTAATATGGAAAGTTAACCATATGATAAATCAGTATATAAATTCTATATTAACTACACAATGTTTTTCAGTTAAGTTCACCTTGGAAAATAATCCCATTGTATTTTTCTGCAGTATTGGAATTATTGGCCAAGCTCTGGAGCCAAGATTTCTCTATTTTGTTTCAAAGTCTACAAGATTATGACAGAATATTTTAGCAGACTCTGTGCACATTATTAGGTGAAGAATTCTCTTCCATATGGCAGAAAAATGCCCCTATAATTCCATTTTGCACTGCTGCAGATACAAAACAGTGGTATTTGGATAACTATAATTTGGAGTGTGTTTCACAACACCAGCATTTTTGGTTGTTATCTACACTGTCAGAAATACACATTTAGCAATATTATATCTCTTTTCATCACAATTCTTTTCCAAATCCCTACTGCCTTTTCAATTACAACAGTGTCTTAAGGTAAAGGCCACTATAGACACTCAATACAATTCATCCTATCCTGATCTGTGTTATCGTATCAGAAAGAAGGATCTCAAAGAGTTATTAAAATGTTTTTAAATCCTTCAGGTCTTTGTATTTGTCAAAAAGAGGTAACACTTAAAATTCCTTCTTGTATTACATAACCTGTCCATTTTTTTCTGTCTTCTTAAAACTAGTAGCATCTTTAAAAGTACTACAGTAATATTACATGTAAGTGAACATCGATAGAGGGCAAATTATAATTGTCAACTTTTCACAAGAAGCTAATCTGCCTCAAAATGTTTGCCCAAAACAGAAACACTGCCTCCTGTCTGGGAGGTCTACATGGTTCATTTTCTCCCTTTCTTGCCTTCTCTCAAATTGAGTTTCCCCAGAGAAGTTAATAACAGCAACCAGATGAAAAGCAAAGAGACCCTTGAACCAAGAAGGTCGGTTGGTTCCCCAGCCTGGTGGGAAGGTTAGGAGAGTGATCCTCTGGAGACTGAGACAGCTGACCTCTTCACTATTGCTAGCAGACAAGAAGTGCAGATATATGTTGGCATACAGTGACTTCTGCAGATCTGTCAGCTTCTGGACAGTTACAAATGTGGAACATTATAGCTCTGAGGAAAAAAAGCAAGGGAAAGCAACATGTGTGCAGAGAAATGAATGGGGGTCATCCAGAGTTGTGTGCAAAAATACTGGTGATGGCTACTGGAAGAATGATGAAAGTGAAATAAAATCAACCTAGCAGAAACTAAAATTGATGTATTAACTATGATATATTAATTTTATATCCTGCATCATTAGAAACAATTATAATGTTATACTTTTTCCAAACTAAATTAAATCAAAATCACAGTGTAATTAGTATGACACACCTCAATCAATCAGCATACAAAACAGAGTCTAGAAAATATAATGCTGAATGGGTTGAAGGAAAAGGGAAAAGGCAATCAGTGAGGGAATATTTACTCAGTCAACACCATTTATTTCACATGAAATCATTTTATCATGGTGCCATTTTGTTTCAATTATTTTTGTTCAACAAAGTGGAAAATAATTATTTCAATTTAGATTGTTTATAATTCATTTAACCTTAATAGCTAGTATTATTTTAGTAAAATCAATTCGTTACTATAAAACTCTGTTGTTGTTGTTGTTTTTTTTTTTGTTTTTTTTTTTTTTCCGCTCAGCATCACTGCACAACCACTTTAAAAGTCATATCAAATGACTGACGCTCTTAACCTAATGTTTTGCTCATGCTTAAGGGCAGGGGATGAAAGTCGCTTAGTAACAAGCGTACATTTGCCACGCATCAGCATACTGTTAATACATACATCAGCAACTGTTAATCGTCAAAAATGCAAAACTTCCAGAACATGTTCCACCTAAATCAGCACACTCAGAACATGGTGAGTAGTACACAATGTGTCACATCACCCAATATGTGTGTGCATATGATAACAAACACAGTTTTAAAACATACACAATTGATGATTTCTAGATGTTAAGGCACTTTCGCAAAGG